>PVIH01009033.1:0-85695 GCA_004025045.1 Sigmodon hispidus | reverse complement strand
AAAAAAAAAAAAAAAAAAAAAAAAAAAAAAAAAAAAGAAAGCAGGTGAGAGTCAGGCAAAAGCCTGAGTTCAGTGGTAAAATGCAGATGAGTTCCTGTAATGCTAAGTTCCTGTGAGAACCAGCTTTTAGAATTAGTGTAGAACAATCAGTCAAATCACCCCTATAAATAATGAGTCTTAACAACCAGATAGTGACTAGGTCTTAGAAAAACAAAATAGAATAGAGCGCCAGGTCTGCTTGAAAGCATTTTACCTGGGGGCAAGAAGTAAAGTACACTGAACCTGAATGGCAGGTTCTGAGTCAAACCCTGACTGGTGGCCTGTGTCACACAGTACCTTCCCTCTTTGCCCCTGTTCCTTCTGAACCTTGTATATATTGTTACTTTTCCCTAGAAGCTCTTGGTAACATTGATTGTCTCCCTTGTCACTTTCATGGTTCATTTGAAGTGAAACTCACAAATGTAAACTCCACATAAATAGAAGACCACCCTCCGATGACTGAAAGTGACTGGGCCTGGTGTTTAGTAGAAATCAGTTGAACAAATTCTCAACGGAAATTTAGAAGTTATTGAAGAAGTACTTTTATTACACCACAAAGATTGAAACGTGTCTTTTAAAGGGATATTTGATCTTATTACAACTGGCTTCTGCACCAACCTCAATCCAGCTCAAACTGAGGTATGAACAACTCAGGCTAGCATCCAACAAAAGCAGAGGTGGGCTAGCATCCAACCAAGACAGGGATGGGCAGGCTGGTTATGGTTATCAAGATAAAAACAAGGGAAATTACCAAAACTTGTTTTACCCAAACAGGTACATCTACTCTAGACAACAAAGCAGTGCAGAATCACCTTGTGAGTTTCTTCAGGCTGTTGAATTTGCTAAGCTTTGGAGTCTTGTTTCTTTTTGGTTGAGTTCTCAGGAAAAGTAACAATACAATTCTTAAATGGAGTTGGATAAGCAAGTAGATGTGCAGATATATATGTGTATGTATGCATATTTGTATGTTTGTAAAAAAAGAAATGAGAAACTTCCTATATGAGATAGTTGCTATAAAAAGAAAATTTATTTGCTTTCTGGGCTTTGAGGATCTAGTTAAAGGACAAGGCAAGAACATGGGTGCTACCTGTTAATTTCCCTAGAATTATCTACTGAGAATCACATAGGATTTGCTAATGTCCTTGTATTAGTAGATTGGCTTGGTACCCATTGTTTCATTCAAGCTTCGCAGTAACTCAATCACACAAGCAGTATTCACTCATGTCATAAATAAATAGATTAGATTCCTCTCATCTCTGTCCCTTACACTGATGTGGTTATAGACATGCACAAGGACATGCTCAACTTTTTATGGGATTTCTGTCTCCTGAAATCAGCTCTTCATGCTTTCATAGCAGGACTCACTTATCCAATTGTTAAACTTTCAAAATACATTCCAGACATTTCTTATTAGCATAATTTTAATTTAGATAATTTGTAAATATGAATCATTTGTCTTTAATTTTTTACTTTAAATGCATCTTTTTATTATATAATGAACTATGATATTTTTAAAACATGTACAGGATCTGTAAAACTTAAGTTGTTTTTGATATAATTTTGACAGTAAGAAAACTAGAAAACATATCCTAGTCTCAAACTCTCTAATTGGTTATAAGGCAGCAAGGCAGCTCTATGAGTAGGTATACTCACTGTGCATGTGTGATAGCCAAATTGCCATCCATGGAACTCATGTCAAAAGCCAGGTGTGGAAGCAGCAACTGTAATCCCAACACTAATATAGCTAAATGAGAAGTGGAGACCAAAGAATAATGTGAACTTCACATATCATTTAGCCAGGAGTGAGAAGCAAGTCCAAAGCCAAAAGACAAACCATGACTCAAAAAAATAGGTGGCTAGAGAGGTCAATGACTGAAAGTTGTCCTTTGACCTCCACACACCGCGGCATGTGTGTGCACTTACACTCAGCACACATACACAGAATAAATAAAGAAATGCATTTAGGAAAAAAGTTTTAAGACATACAGAAGTATTTAAGGGTGAGGAAGGATTTAAATTAAGTTGTGGATATCACTGAAGGACAAACTGGGATGCCAAAGGATTTCAAGTAAATGTCCCCACTGGTCCTGTACCACTGCGTTCTCCCCTGCCCCACATCCTAGGCTGTCTGTTCCTTGACACATTAGAGCCCTTTTCTTGTTCTCTATATTTTTTATTGTAAATGATTCTAGGTAAACTAAGGACATTTTCACGCAAAGGAAATCTGTAGGGATACTTCTCCCTCTCTCCCCCTCTCATTCCCCCTATGCCCTATTTCCACTTCCACCAGCTCCAACCCCTGTAACCACCCAGAGTCTGAGATGAAAGTCTCAGGTGAGAGCCTGCTGACAAGAAAACAAAAGAACTGAACAGATGCATCCTCAAAGAGAAGTGATTTGAGTCTGAAGTTGAGAGGATCTGGGAGATAGGGCTAGTGTCTATTAGGTTCTAGGTGAAGTTCACACTTAGTTGCTGAATGAGGAACACTGTCTAGATGCCTCATAAGAATTCCAGGAAAAATAAAATTGAGGCACCATTCCAAGGCATAAAGTAGAGGAGCAGGTTTTGAAGAAAATAGGAAAAGACCTCATTTATTTTGGGGTCTAATTTAACACCCCCTCCCTTCTTCCTCCAGCCAGAGCTCATCCCTATCATCACCACAGCCTCTCCCACTGAGTCTATTATTCACTACCTGGCTTTCCTCTCTTTTCTCTACAAAGGAAACTATTTTGCTAACAATGACTTTTCAAAGTAATGAAGCCATCCTTTCTCCTCTTTCCGTCACCAACTCTCACATTTCCATCAGACCATCTCATTTAACAGTTGCCAGGAGAGTAATTTGATTACTGATGACTTAAGTGTCAACTGTTTCTGGTCCTTTATATGGGAAAGAAAGTACTTGTTAACCTCAGAAGCCACTGGCTTCAATAATTGGATTTCACCAAAAATATTTTAGTTCATTTTTGTGGTGCATACTGAATTACATAAGACAGATAATGGATGTGTTTATGCTAAGTAGGTAGTAGAGGTATGATTGCATTTTGACATTGATGCCTATGAGGATGCAAACAAAGTCTTGGTCATTATGCTGTACACTCAGCCTGCTGGGGTAAAGCTTATTTTTGAAGACCTAACTGCAAGAGTGGTTCACTGGGTAAATAGTTAAATATGTGACTGAATGAAAGAGAAAATGTTTCAGTTTTATGCATGGAGAAACAAGAACAAGTATAGAGGGTGTTCATGTGTTGTTGTTTTTTTTAATGTCCCCTGCTGTGACAATGACCCATTCAAAATGCACTGAATTAGTAAAAGCTGCCCCTAAACTTGAAGCCATGCAAACAGAGTATTAAAAAGGAAGTCTGAAAACAGAGACCCGTATTCAAAGTGAATTTAAAAATATTTTCAGTGTCTAATAGTAATATTATTAGCACGATATTAGAAAAGTGGCTAGTAGGAAAAGGCATGACTCCTCAATTCTATGTCTTCTTTCTATACACCCATCCCTAACTGTTTCCACAAAATGAGATGTAATACCTCTTAGTAGCTCTCTTTTAGATGGATTTATTTTATTTCATGTGCATGAGTGCATTCTTGCATGAATGCTTATGCACCATGTACCTATCTGGTCCCCATGAAAGCCAGAAGAGTGCTGAATCCCCTGGAATTGGAGTTACAGAGGTTGAGAGGTGCCATGTGTTGCTGGGAATTGAACCAGGCTCCTCTGTAAGAGGATAACAGACAGTGCTATCAGACTCTGATACATCTCTCCAGTCACAACCTTTAGATGTTTTAATAAACTCTGATAACATTTTAAAGGTTCATCATCCTGATTATGAATGGTCCCCTGAACTCACAAGCACATGCCTTTGATAGCAAGAGTTGAAAAGTTCTCAAGTCAGCTCAACACACTTCACAGATGGATGCATGTTTATTATGTTTAACCACTTTGACAAAGGGATCTCCATCAAACCATTTATTTATCATGTCAGCTGAGATGAGAATTGCATGAGGCTAGAAGCAGTTGGTCCATCTTGGCCATACTTTTTCGCTTTAGGTTACAGATACTTGATTCAAAGCATGTCTCATTGCCATTGTTAAAGAGTCAAGGAATATATAAAGAAAGTGTAGGAACCTACACAGAGTCTGAATGCTTATCTCTGGATAAGTTGAACTGCATGGTTGCAATGATCAACCCTGTAAGAGATCTGGGAAATTTGCGTCAGAATTCTCAGTCATAACTTGAAACCCTGAAACTGTTAACAGTTCTCAACAGCAAATTTTCCACATACTCAAATTTGCTCGCTTATAACTTGTATTAATTGCAAATTAATCCACTGATTATCCTGTTTTGGAAGGTGTTTTAAAAGTGGCTTATTTATAATAGTCCCTAGCACCACTAGAATCCAAATTGGATGCCAACTGAATGCCATTTCAAATAAAACCCCCTTTTCCCCCGTTTGGCAGCTGAACAGAACAGAGACACATAGTAGCTTTTAA
The DNA here is from genome assembly GCA_004025045.1 of Sigmodon hispidus. Classification (NCBI taxonomy): domain Eukaryota; kingdom Metazoa; phylum Chordata; class Mammalia; order Rodentia; family Cricetidae; genus Sigmodon; species Sigmodon hispidus. Next base: position 81,159 of record PVIH01009033.1, on the reverse strand, counting down.
TCTGTGAACTGTGTTTTCATTTTTTTTTTAACTCTCAGCCTCCCCTGGTTTGGAGTAGTTCTTCTTAAGAATCTTTCTTGGTTGGAAGCATTTAGCAAGAAAACAATTCTACCTGCACATCTGCTCTTCTGTTTGCATTTGTATAATTTATCCTAGACTCATGCCTTCTATGGTCAGTGTAAAAAAAATGAGCAACACTATAATGGTTTCTGTCTCAGACTCATTTACATTTAATTATACAGGGACATTTATAACCAATGAACAGATATTACAGATGTTTGCATCATAAAACATAAAAGATATTTATATTTTATGCTCTGCATTCCTAGAGGCATTTTGGAAGATCTAGGTCATTATCTTGCAATTATTCAAATATCTTTCCTTAAACAAGGCCAAGGATTGCCCATAGAGAGGATGAAACCACTCAAAACAGACCTGAAGAATGAGTGGTGAGGAGAAGAGAGACAGAGAGACAGAGAGAGATAGATAGATAGAGAGAGAGAGAGAGAGAGAGAGAGAGAGAGAGAGAGAGACCTGTGATGCTTTACTGGGCTTTGGCCATGAGCACAGTTCACCCTTGTGAGTGGTCCCCTAGACAAAGAGTTCTTTGTAAAGTGGGTCTGATCCCTGGAGAGAGAGAAAATGATTCTTTCTGGCTAGCAAGACGTTAACTGTTTCTTCTCTACTGCAGTAGGGAAGGAGGTAGATTCAAAGTGATCAATTCCCAAATGTGTTTTCAGGAGTAGTATTTAGTATTATTGAGTTTCCCTGTGACTGAGTGGATGTCAGCATGTTCTTGCCTGTCTCTCTTTAGACTTCTTTTCTTCCATCTTTCTGGCACAGGTGGACCATGTCAAAGACAAATTTTAGTAAATATTTAACCATTAAGTGTGCTGATATTATTACATAGTAACATCTGAAGACTATTTTGATAATCATACTTTTAAAGTTTATTTTCTGATTTGGGTGATTTTAGGCATGGATACCCCCAATGAGAATTGTATGTTCTCCTTAGCAATTAGTTTTCCTTAGGGAGAGCAGCATCTGCATCAGAGAAAACACCCAAGAACTACAAGAAGGGGGACATCTATTGAATAGTAGTATGTTCCCTTTAAGAGTAAAACAAGCTTTGCAACTTCGGTAAAAATTTCTGTTACTATTTGGAGGGAAAGATAAGAACTGTTAGTGTTAAAAACCAAAGAGCTGTAAGGATGCAATGGAGACTGTAAGACAAAAGCAGAGGTAACTTTATACCTCGACAGCAGCTCACCTGGGAGTGGTTTGAACTCTGTGGTTAAGAAAGCTTGCTTTTCCAATCAAGGCTAAGGGTGGAGCTAGGAAGAGAAGGAATTTAATCAGAAGTCCATGTCAGAATTCATCCTGCTCTGTTTGGGTAAGTAGTCACGAAGAAAGTCCCAAGTGGGACAGAGGGGCTGTGAGGGGCTGCCTACTTCAGGACCTGGGGCAGTCTTTTCATTACCAACCAAAGGTATTACTCTGGCATTAGTAGTTGGAAATCTTGTAAGTGAATCCTACTTCATTTCTGTATATTATAGATTGCTTTGTTTGCTCATGTGAGAAAATGTGTTAGTGTAAAAGCACTGATTTCTCTATTAGGTGAGAAAGGTTTGGAGGTACCATTTGGGGTAATGGTAGTGTTTATTCAAACACTATGTGTACGTTAAAATCTTATTTTATCTAATTGCATATTTTGTTCTTGTAATAACTGAGCTGCTTCCTATACCAAAATGTTGAATCAATACTGAATGTCTCCATGGTACAAGTGAAGTACATGGTACTTAGATAGAACAAATTTTTCCCTATTTGTCAAGTTTCTGTCAAGATAGAAATTTGAATCTAAAGCTAAAATGTTGTTTAATTTTTTTGTTCTGTTTTTTATTTTAGGCATTAACTGAAAACTAAAAAGGAAAAGAAAAAGAAACCACAAAAGTTAATAATATAGCTGGATCTTTTAACTGATACAAAACTCCTCTGAATGCCCTAAAGTACCAAGAAAGAATGAGCTATTACGGAAGCAGCTACCGGATTGTAAATGTGGACTCCAAATATCCAGGCTACCCTCCAGAGCACTCCATAGCTGAGAAGAGACGGGCAAGAAGACGCCTACTCCACAAAGATGGCAGCTGTAATGTGTACTTCAAACACATTTTTGGAGAATGGGGGAGCTACATGGTTGACATTTTCACCACTCTTGTGGATACCAAGTGGCGCCATATGTTTGTGATATTTTCTCTGTCATACATTCTCTCCTGGTTAATATTTGGCTCCATATTTTGGCTCATAGCCTTTCATCATGGAGACCTATTAAACGATCCAAACATCATACCTTGTGTTGACAACGTGCATTCATTTACAGCCGCGTTTTTATTCTCCCTTGAAACCCAAACCACCATTGGGTATGGGTACCGGTGTGTCACAGAAGAGTGCTCTGTGGCTGTGCTGACAGTGATCCTTCAGTCCATCCTAAGTTGCATCATAAACACATTCATCATTGGAGCAGCCTTGGCAAAGATGGCAACTGCCCGGAAGAGAGCTCAGACCATTCGCTTCAGCTATTTTGCTCTCATCGGCATGAGAGATGGGAAGCTTTGCCTCATGTGGCGCATAGGGGATTTTAGACCAAATCACGTGGTAGAGGGTACAGTGAGAGCCCAACTTCTACGATACTCAGAAGACAGTGAAGGACGGATGACCATGACATTTAAAGATCTCAAACTCATCAATGATCAGATCATCCTGGTAACCCCAGTTACTATTGTCCATGAAATTGACCACGAGAGTCCTCTGTATGCCCTTGACCGAAAGGCAGTGGCCAAAGACAATTTTGAGATTTTAGTGACATTTATCTATACTGGTGATTCTACTGGGACATCCCACCAGTCTAGAAGTTCCTATGTCCCCAGAGAAATTCTCTGGGGCCATAGATTTAATGATGTATTGGAAGTGAAGAGAAAGTACTACAAAGTGAACTGCTTGCAGTTTGAAGGAAGTGTGGAAGTCTATGCTCCCTTTTGCAGTGCCAAACAATTGGACTGGAAAGACCAACAACTTACCAACTTGGAGAAAACATCCCCTACCAGAGGATCCTGCACCTCTGACACCAATGTCCGGAGGCGGTCTTTCAGTGCAGTAGCCATTGTGAGCAGCTGTGAGAACCCAGAGGAGACAACCACTTCCCCACCAGATGAGTGTAAGGAAGTCCCTTATCAGAAAGCTCTCCTGACTTTAAACAGAATCTCCATGGAATCCCAGATGTAGCCCTTCTCTTCGATCCTTTACTCAATGGCACGAAGTTGTAAGCATAATTATTAACAAGATGGTAGATCTGTCCTTTGCAGCAGTTATAGAAAGTAGAGCAGGTTAAACTTGGTAAGTGATCACCTAAAAATTCCAGAAATTTCCAATTTTAAAATTTGGCATTGGTAGCAAATTTTGTATTGGGAAAACTATTAAGAAGCTTAATTGATTATAATTAATTTCATTTTTGCATACACTTGCATCCTCTCTTGAGAGTGAAATATTTAGGAGTGGGAGAAAAGAGAGGATGCTTGGATATATATAAAAATAGAAAGATAGATAAGCTAAATATTTACATTTATAAATTAATTATTGAATGAGAGCTTATAATAATATCTCTTAACCTAAGCAGAACAAATAAGCACAGAAACATGAGATACGTTAAGTAAAGTAAAATGTGATTTGAGGTACCATATTTGCCTCTCATGATATCTTGGTATCAGCAGAAAGAGATATGGCTTTTAGAAATTGGCATTGCCATAAAGTCACAAATTTCTTTCAGTGAGACTTGCCTAAAGTGTTACTAGTGAGTGCTAAAAGCCAAGCATGGGACAGAAGAAATGGGGACATTATTAGTAGAAAAGTTTCCTCTCTCAGATACTTTGTTTCCACCAAACAAGTGAGGAACAGAAGAGGTGCAGTGACATTTCCCTGTGCTCCTTGGCCAAGTCTTCTGAGCTCAGACCCCACAGTTCTTAAGTGTTTGTGAAAAGGCAGAATCACAGAGTTCGGTTCTGGAGTGAGGGGCACTTGTGTGATCCTTAGACCTGAGAATAAATGCTCTTGGCTCCTGGTCCTGAGAGGCTTTTAGTAGTCTGGGAGAAGCTAAAAGAGCTAGAACTCTTGGCAAAGGCAGCAAGGGTGACTTGAGTCACAGGCATGAAGTATTTTGGGAAGCAATACAAGGAAGCTGATTTGGTTGTGTATTAGAGGGGTAAACTGAATTTTATAGAAATGTTTAAGTTTTAGGGAAAAAGATAAAACCATATTCTGTTATCATGTTAAAAAACTAAGTTAATTCCTGATTTTTTTTCTTTTTTTTTAGCATGAACTCAGTCTCAGACACTATAAGCTTTATAAACTGAAGAATTACTAGCTATGACTTGGCATAATTTGTATATTATTTCCACTGTTTCTAAGCGAGGAATGAGTATATGAAACAGCTGCTGTTTAATTCACACACACACACACACACACACATTTTGCTCCTTTCAGTGATCTCTATCTCTTTTTCTCTTTCTCTCTGTCTCTCTCTCCACTTACACATCTTGCTCCTTTCAGTGATCTCTCTCTGTCCTTGTCTCTCTCTGTCTCTGTCCCCCCTCTCACACACACATACACATTTAAATTTAATATTATAAATAGACTGAAATGAGTCACACAGTCAAAGATTACCAAGCTAAGTAAAACAAATAAGTATCCATGGGCTCCCCTTCCTTCTGTAATTCTTTTTCCTTCCTCTCCCATCCTTTCTTTGATTCTTCCTGTTATCCAGGATCAGTACAGAATACTGTGTATCTTTGCAAATGCACATGTGTAATAAATCTTTCATCCTTGTTATCTTATAAATAAGAAACCTGTTCGAGGGCATTTTAAAAGCTGTCCTGAAACTTAATATCTGCGACCAAAGTCATGTTTAACCTGCACTGCTTGGAGGTGGAGAATCCATTAGCTAAACCATACAACACACCCAGGTGTTTACATATACAACGTACTCACACATACACACACAAGAAAGAGAGACAGAGAAAGAGAGAGAGACAAACATACATACACACACACATACACACACACACACACACACACACACACACACACACGAATTTGGATACTTTTTATAGCAATTACTTTTCTAAACTAGACTAGTACCATTTCCAACTGTAAAAATCACCACCATAATAATGCTTTCCCTACCAATTTGAATTTGTTTCTCTAGAAGACAGGTACATTTTACTGCACTGTGTTTTCTTTGCTCTGTCTCCCCCCCCCCATGATGCCTGTTATCAAAATGGGGGAATCATTGATATCTGATTAAATATATTTTATTGCACTATGTGTTCATGCATGAAATGGAATATATGGTCAGAATTCCCATGTCCCCTGCATCTCTAATTGTCTGGGCAGATTTATAGCATACTTTGGAACCCTTAAATGACTTACTTAACAATAAAGGTTTTAGAGTGATACAAAACACTGTGTATGTCCCTCTGTTCCCTGAAGTGTCAACTATACTGATTGCAAATAAGAATTTAGGAAACACTGTTATGGGTTTTTAGCAGCATGTAGAGCAGCTACATCTGAAGTAGCAGTTGTTGGTAAGCCCAGCACAGATTGTCTCTGTCCAAAATGGATTTCCGGTTTTAAATGCACTGTGGTTGATGATAAATGAGTCGAGTTGAATTTTTTTATGCCATATATCTCTACACATCAAATTATTTGTCAGAGTTAGATAGGAAACAAATTGTGGTATTGAGTCTCTGCCTGTCGGGCACTGTGGTATGTGTGCTTGACGAACAAATGAACAGAGAACGAGAGTATTGGGGGTCGAGGGAGCAGGAGAGGCAGAAGACACTGTGCCCCTACTTCAGAACTTCATCAAGCTCTGTCGAGTGGTCCACAGATGCGCTTAGTCTCCATGACAAAGTGGTAAGGTGGGTACTTAACAAACGCTCACTTCTCCATTTCTTCCATGGGTATTTTTAATCAGGGCAGCAGTGTGCTCAGGTAAACTCATGCAACAATGCTTCTTAGCTTCTCTTTTATCTGGGGGTGGAGTGTGGGGTGGGGATGGTATTAAATAGCACCATTCTGGGTCATGCATTATCAGTGCAAGTCTTCTGGTGTGATTTTTTTTATATAAATTGCTTTCATGGAGGTGAACTTAGCAGGCATATATCCTTTCACTCGGCCTTGTCACCCTCTTTCCCACATGATCTTCAGACTTGATAGCTGTGGCTTTGCAGCCATGCTGCTGTACAAACACAAATGGAACACATCTCCTGCAAGACAGAATGAAGGGGTAGGAGGGATTATACCATCCAAATGTACACACACACACACACACACACACACACACACACACACACACACACGTATGTGTACATTCTTAAAGGATTTCATACATGCGTATAGTGTACATACACATGTATGTAAGTACACATGTAGTATGTAGTTTCGGTCATATTCACTCCACATTTCTTCCTCTTTTTCCAGATCCCTCTAACACATTCCTGCCAAGTTCATGCCCTCTTGTCTTCTTCTTTTTAAGCCATTAAGTCCAGTTACTGCGGCCTCTATATGATTGTGTTTGGCCATCCACTGGAGAATGGGCTCCCACCAGAGGCCACATTCCTGCAGAAAATGGACTTTTCTCCCTCTGTAGCCACAGGCTACCAGCAGTATCTCCTCAGCTAGATCTAGCTTTCTCTTTGCATGAGTAAAAATAAATATTCTCTAACCGTTACAGGGAGCACTATGTCTCAAAGGAATTACTTTAAAAACAAGGCTAGAAAAGAAAAAAAAAAAAAAAAAAAAGACCTACAGTTTAAGTCCAGTTTGTGCTTGTACCTGACGTTTGATGGAGCTGGTCACTGTGGAAATTGCATATTTTCTTGGGAGTTGAGGAAATGCCACTATTATTGTAAAACAAATACAAAGGAATTGTTTCTGACCTAGAAATCCCTTTGAGACAGTAGTGGCTGAGTGATCTTGATAGCAGGATTGACTGGGCTTCCTATGAGGGTAGGGGAGTGGGGGGGGGGCTGTCTTGATAGTCTCCCTTTCCCCAGAACCCAATTACATAAGTCCTGTGCCTTTGTGGCACGTTTAATAGTGCTAATGACCTGAAATAAATACAGGCTTGTCAAGCCCTGTAGGGAAAACATGAAAGCAAAACAAATCATGCCCCCCCCCAAACCTGCTTAATTTTTCTGTCAGCAAGACAAAATATTTATGTTTAAAACATTCAAAGATATTTTAAAGATACTCCAAGGCATCAGTCTTCTAAGCATTTCTTCTTTAGGGGGCTGAACAGGGAGGACCTCTTTTCTATCATCAGCAAACAAACAAAACAGGACACAGTGGTGCTTCCACCATGGTGGGATAGCCCCATCAGTTGAGAGGTAGAGGAATTATGATGGAAAATTTCAGTTTATATTCAGCTATATCTAGTCTGTTCCCTGCCAGTCTGAGCTATATTAAAGCCTGTCTTAGAGGAAAAACAATAGGGGTTTGGGCGAAGGCTCAGTGATTTAGAGCACTGCTGACTCTTCCAGGGGATCTAACTTTGATTTCATCCACCAATTTAGCAGCTTATGTTTGTCTGTAATTAAGTTCTATGGAACTCATTGCCCTCTTCTGACCTATATAAATATCAGGTAAACACATAGCATGCAGACAGACTTGTCGGCAAAACATTCACATATATTTATTGTACTATACTTTCGTAATTAATCGTTTATATCTGAGTTGACCACAGAACATAGCAGGTTCTAAAGTATACCTCTAAATCATTGGGTAGCAAATTCCACTCAGGTGGATATGTTCTGTGCTTTTTCTCTGACAGGCTGGCCTGCTTGCAGCTGCTCCAAAGACCTTGTAAGGCTATCTTATTTCTCTGTAACTTTTTATTTACGTGTTTATATTTTAAAAGTTTTTGTTTCCCACATCTATCACTGCCCTCCCTCCCCTCCTCCCAGTCCTCCTTCAACCTTCCCCTACCCCATCACCCTATCCATTCCCCAAGGAGGGTAAGAACCCAAAGATGAGTCTATCTCTGTGGTTTTTAAGTTCAACTTAGTCTGAAGACTTTTTGAAGCCATGATTATATACCCATGGTCACCACTCAGCTCGACCTCTTTTCTAAAGCTAGTACACCTTCCTTACATCTCACTCCTGCTTTCAAGGAGCAACATAACCCACATTGACACAGGAAACCACCAATCTACATGCACAAAATACTAGTGGGATTCACACAGAGCACAGGTATAGAGTTGCCAGCAGGGAAGAACTTCAGCACATCTTCTGCTAAAATTCTTCTGGATGCTGAAAAATGGAAAATGGTGCTTGGATCTCGGTTTGAATATACCTGTGGGCAGAGAGAAAGCAAGGTCCCCAGCAGGGCTTTATCCTGAAAAGACATAATCCTCATGCTGATCAGCTGTCTGCACTGCCATGGAATTTTCCTTCCAAATTCTTAATACACTGTTCTTGTATGGCTAAGATACTTTAATAGAGTTCTTTTAGGGCTCTGTGGTTGGATCATGAGGTTTCACTGGAGTTGAATTGCTTTTTGTTCTGTCATGACATTATGTACACGATTCCTTGGGAAGGTTCACTTCTCTACTGTGAGGCCCTTCACGTAGTGTCCTGTGATTGAGTGCAAAACTTCTAAAGTTAATTAACTTTGAATTTGGATACATCCTTTAATGCTCAGCAGGCCTTCTGATGGAAGAGCATCCAACATGGAGAACAAAGTGGAGAAAATATAAATAAAATGCCTCCCTTTTTAAAATTTTCACTCTTACTGTTTTATTCTTTTATATAAATACTGTAAAGTTGGGGCTGGAGAGATAGCTTGGTAGTTTAAGAGAAATAGGCTGTTCTTGAGGAGCACCTGAATTCAATCTTCAGCATCCACATGGTGACATACACAGGCTGTAATTACAGTTTCATAGGTACCAAATCTCTTTTCTACCCTTACATAGGTTCTAAGCATGCATATGGTATGTATACATATACACAGGCAAAACACTCACATCTATAAATACGTCTTTTAAATAATACTATAAAGAAATGTCATATCTGGACTGTGCCTCTTATTTCAAGAAGAAGTAGATACCATTTGGAAAGATTGCAGAGCTGGCTTCCTTTATAAGCACAAGGACCTGAGTTAGACCCTCAGAACTTGATTACACAATTTTGGGCATGATAAAGGGCCATCTGTAATTCCAGTGCTCAGCATGCTAAGACAGGCTGATCTCTGGGATTCATTGACCACAAGCTCTGAGAGAATAAGAGATCCTGTCTTCAGAACCAAAATAGACAACATCCAATGAACATTTAGAACTGGAAGTAGGTTTCTGGTCTCTATGTGTACCTACATCTATGTGCATGCACCATTATATGTCTACACACTCACACCAAAGGAGTGCATGTGTGTGTGTGTGTGTGTGTGTGTGTGTGTGTGTGTGTGTGTGTGTGTGTGTGTGAAGATAAAACTGACAGGCAAAGGCTGCCAGACTTTTTAATAAGTCCATGAGGTTGATCATTTCTCCTGTCTGAGCACAGATGGAGACTTAGATAACTGTCCAGATTACAGAGAAAATGGTTATTTTGAGCTTTTTAGAAATCCCAATGGGTGAAAACCCAAACAGATTCTCTTGCTAAATTACATAATCACTGAATGCTTTTGTTTCTACTGCTATGTTGACCCCCAGGGCCTAGGGAAACATCCCTGAACACTATCTAAGAAACTTGAACTTTATACAGAAAGTACCCTAACTCAAGGCTAGTCCCCATAAAGTCATTTTTAGAAAAAAAATTATCAGACATCTTCACATTTCTGCATGAAAGATTTCATCACATATAATCTCCACTATGACTAAACATGCTTCATTTTAATTAGAAGCACATGCTGGAGATCAATTATTTATTATACTTCTGGTTGATTCTTCTGACATTAGTTTGCCTGGAGAAGGGAAGCCTGTCCTTAGGCTGAGTTTATGGCAGATCTCACCTCTGTCAGCTGCTAATTCACACCTAAAGATGCTTATGATAGTAGTTCCCTTTGTTAGATGCCTCTTGAATTAGAGACAAGGGACTCTTCTCTGCGGAGACAAAAAGAGCAGAAGAGGAAGGATACCCAATGATCAGTTCCTGAGATGACTTATCCCAGATGGTAAGTGGTCCTGATATGGCTTAAGGCTGAAATGTTAATACCTTTATAGGATGATTATCAAATGAAAGACATAGTTGTGGTCAACATCCTTTGTGTATCTGAGAACATAATTTTATTATTCCTACTTTACATTTATTTTATTTTATTGAGAATTTCTTATACAAGCACTATAAATACATCATGTATAATGGGTTGTGGGGTTTTGTTTGTTTGTTTGTGGTCATATTTTATTTGTTTTCAGTGTTAGGTTCTAAACTGAGGGCTTTGAGCATGAAGTGGGGAAAAAAGATTGTTTGAAGGGTTGTCTGAGGCATTTGTCAAAAGGTGACCTGCTGAAAGGAGTTGGAAATGTCTACTATTCCTTGGCTTAGTGTTGATAAAAGGTTTTTAAGACTCAGGGAAATTGCAGAGCCACAGTAGGTGTGCTGTAGAACATCTAATCCTCCACAATGAGAAATCCCAGAAGACATACCCTTCACTAATCTTATAAGACAAGACACAAAATGGCGAAAGAGCATATTTGAGGAGCTTTGCTGTTACCATTTTTCTTGTGCTATGTTGGACATGCTGCCACTCAGCTGGCTGAATTAAGTGCAGTGGATTTAATTGGGCCTTGAAGTAGTAGGGGCCAATAGACAGCAATGAGTCACCAAAGACAAGATGATCATAGTTATGTGATGGGTAGTATAAGCAAATACATATAGCACTGCCAATCTATATATAGTGATAAGAACACCTGAGTCGGGGCTGGAGAGATGGCTCAGTGGTTAAGAGCACCGTCTGCTCTTCCAGAGGACCAGGGTTCGATTCCCAGCACCCACATGGCAGCTAACAACTGTCTGCCAGGCAAAACACCAAGGCAAATAAATAAATAAATAAATAAATAATAAATAAATAAATAAATAAATAAATAAATAAAGTAAATAAAAAAATAAATTCTTAAAAAAAAGAACACCTGAGTCATATAGATCAGGGTTGATCAAAATGTCATATTTATTAATGGTGCAACCTAGAGCAATGAGCTGATGTTACAAATCTTTCATCTTCATTTTTAAATACTGCTGCTGTATGTAACTGAACTGAGACTGAGGATTTAAGTGCCAATTGCATAAGTCTGAATGCTATTATTTCTATTTTCTTACTGAATAGCTTTGGGAAATTTATTTAACCTTTCTGCACACAAGTCTCCTCAACTGTGAAATAAGAAAACTAATCTCACCCACTTCATAATTATTGTGAGACTAAGTGAGAAAATATTTTTAAAGGGTTAAAACAGCGTTTTGATATATAATGGGTGCTTCTAAAATGAGAAGCTATTGATGGTGTTGCCAGCACTAAAGTCTTCATATTTAGTGTTTCAATAAGCTTATACTCATCAGATATAATGACCAAAACAACACAAAGCTGAATTAAACAACTTTAAGGAGGAGCTGACATGCAACCATTTGCATGTCAGAAAAATCCAGTAGCTGATGCTATTCACAGGTAAGTGATTTATGAAATACTACCAAGACCACTTTGGGTTGTCTATATCATGTGTCATGCATCAGGATGCTGTAAAAATAGTTCTGTGAGACTGAAAATTCTATTCTACCCAGATGCATAAGTGTTGGGAATAGTGTAAAGTCAGGAAAGTGCTGAGCTTCATCCCATGCCAGACAACACTTTTGCAGGATGCACCAGTGAACATCATTGTAAGCCATTATCAGTACAACTATTTTATATTTTACATGAGTTACTCTTGAAATGTCCAGCATTTTTTCAGTACACTGGAAACATCCTGAGAAAAGCAAGTTTATGTTCCCAAGATGCACATCACAACCTCAATATAGGGTTTTTCACTGCAGCAGGATTTGCTCACTGCATGCTCTGTCTAGGTGATCTCTAATGATCTGCAACTTGCTTGGGAGACTTTTAGCCACATCCATTGCACCAGATGAGAAAAGACTTGTGTGTGTATGCTCAATAAATCAACTTTTTTGTTACTCAAAAATATGTCAATAATGGTACTGTATTTCATAGATATTTAAAAGCAAAAGCTATTAGCAACTGAACAGTAATGCTTTGGGTGGAGAAAGGGATCATGAAGTCCTACCCCTAGCAGAGACTTTTATTTACAATTGATTGCTTTTGGAAAGGGAAGAGTCAGTTTTCCTTCAAGAGTCAATTTCCTCAAGAATTCAGCCTCTGAGAGGGTATCCCTGCTCTGATAAATGGTCCTGTGCCTATGTATCTACAGGCAGCACTAAGTGGACTCAGTGTTTTTTTTTTTTTTTTAGGAGCACAGGAGGTTGAAAGGAAAAGCAGTGGCATGGGGGGAGGGAAAGGGCCAATATGACAAAGCACATGATATACATGTAGGATATACTCAGAAGATAAAAAAGTTAAGTAAGTTTTAAAATAGTAATATTCATTACAAATTGTTAAATGATCAAGATTTTACCTTGATGCACTGGCGGATGTCTGAGGCAACTCTTAAATGAAGTTTCATGACTCTGCTTCCAACATAAATAATTCATATCTCAATGCTACCAATGATGAATTATAAATCTGAGGGAAATGGCCCAATTTCCATGGAACATTTTGGAAGATTTACATTACAGATATTCCTTAAAAGATTTCTGTATTCCTTGTAGCCATCAGTTGTTATGTTTCTTGCTCATTCTACTTCTAATTTTGACCCCTTGGGTTATTAGACTTTCTTCTTGATTTTTAAATACTTATTGTTACTACCATATCACTGTGATTTATCATGTCTATGTGCCTCTGAAAGCCACATGTTGAGATCTCAATGCTCAAGTTGATAGCAGGGATGAGAGAAGTAGGTCCTTGGACTAAGTTAGGTCAAGAGACTGCATAAGACTTAAGTACCCTTGTAGAAGAGACCTAAGACTCTTTATCCTTCTCTATGGGGGATTCAAAGGAGAGGATTTTTCCATAAACCAGACTTACTCTGGCTTGATCTTGAGCTTCTGCATCTCTAGAATTAAACACCTGCTTTCGATGAGTCAAGTACTTTACAGAACATTATTAGAATATCTCCCAAAGAGGGAGTATGCAACTCATGCTTTCTCTTCTCAGGATTCTCATATGATGTGATTTTACCTGGAAATTTCCAGTGTCCAATTCCTCCCTGTGTCTCTGGGAATCTTCCTTTAATGAGTAACTAATCATGATGTGCTTTGTAATTTATACAGTAAAAACTTAATAATTTAGTTAACGTAATAATTGTTCTTGCTTTTTCAAATCTGTTTTGGTTGTCCTTTCCTATGACTGTACCTATCTTTAACAACATAATAGGGAATATAGAAGTAACACAAAGTCTGATGGTAGAAAAGGTGGGAATATTGCTTTTCTACTGCAAGGGGAGGGAATTGGTGTGGTGAAAAAAATGTAGCTAAGACACAGCACTAATAATGTGATGAGGACAACTTACCTGCATGACATAAATCAAAAGAGGCTGCCATTCAGACAACTGTTTGCAATGCCCCCAAACTTCATTTTCATTGTTTGAGAATTACATTCATGCATGTAAGGTTCTTTGACCAAATTCATCTCCTTCATGTTCTGATCTCTATTTTCTCCCCTGTAACTCATTTTCCCTTGCCAACTTAATGTGCTATTTTTAAAAAACTCACTAAGTCCATTCACTTAATACTGCTCGTATTTACATGGATGTAGAACTATCTACTGGAGCATCCATAGTTGGTAGTCTCTTATGGGCCTCATCTCTGAAGAGAACGGATTCTTCTTCTTCTAGCAGCTATCACTTACCAGTAACTCCTCAGCTAGGAGTGGGACTTCATCAGCTGTTTCCCCTCCATGGTGGGATAATGCAGTATTAATAATTATTATGGAAATGTCTCTAGTAATTGCTTTCTATTAGAGGCTTAGCATTCTTGGTCCCTATTCTGCCACCTTGTGGTCATAAGACAACACACATTTTCCCATGTAATAAATCTGTGCTGGTTTTTGTTTCTCTTTACTCCTATGGAATATTTGGAATATCTTACCAATAATAACTATAATAAAAATGTAACCATTCAACTCAGAAAGGAGTATTCACTGAAAGTAAGCATCCCCAGTCTAACTATGAATAACATGTACTTTATTTTTCCCTCTGCTACCTCAACATAGATTACATATATATTAGAAGAAGAAATTAGAGTTCACCCAGGCTGTTGGTGTGGATCCATAAATAAAATACAGTTATGAAAGTCTGGATAGTGTCTACTGAGAATCTAGTAACTAATTAATCAATCTATTTATTACCTGAAAAGTAGTTAAAACTTACGTACTAATGAACAATCAATTTTAAAAAAAAATCATGCAAATACAAAGAGAGGGAAATACCTAAAAAACATACAATTTTTATGACTGAGTGGATTTGTTTTGTAAGTGTGCGTAGAAATTACACTTTGATAAATTTTATGGATCTCAAAGATCTGTAATATCTGTGTGCAGGATATTTTTGTTTTGCTTTGTCTTCTAAATCCGTACTGTGTCAGTGTCTGTATATGAAGAATCAAGAAAGATAGGAATGTTCATCCTCCTACAGAGTGCTGCTTGCTAGGAACTAAATGTTATATTTAAAATTCAGAAATTCAGAAATAAAATGGTCTTATATCACCAAAGCCTGTTTGCTTTGGCATACACAGTCAAGGATAAAAGTATTAGACAATGATGAAATCCAACAGCTCTTTTACTTTATGGAAAAGAGAGAGAAAGAGAGAGAGAGAGGGGGAGATCCCAGGTATATTGTCCTGTTGTTATTGGCATAAGTTCCCCCCATCCATCCATTCATCCATCCATGCATTCATTCAGCAATCAGTCTTTGTTATCTATGTTTCTTTGACATTATATCTACTATATTTATTCTCTACTGAGATGATGAGTATTAACTGTCAATTTGATAGAATCTAGAATCACCTTGGAGCATGTCTATCTGTACTGTGTTAAATGAGATGGAGAGAATCCATCCATGATGGGTGCTGACCACTCACTCTCTGATTAGAATTCGAGAGTGTAAAAAATGGAGAGAGGGCATTGAACATTAGGATGAATTCTTCTCTCTCACTGTTTTCTGAGTATGAATGTCATGTGACAAGCCAATTCAAGTACCCAGCACCTTCAGACCTTTACCACTGTGGACTCTACCTTCAAATGGGAGCCAGAATAAGCCCTTTCTCCCTTGAATTGTATTTGTTAAATTTTTTTTTTAAGAAAAATCAGAGCTATGGATAAAAGAAACTAAGTCATGTGTCTTTCTTTCTTTATTTTTTTAAAGTTTTTCCATACCCAAAACTGTTTCCCCTCCCCCTCTCTTCCTCACAGTCCTTTCTCAGCCTTCTTCCCACTTGCCCCCCCCCCCCCATGTATTCTCCATGAAAGGCAACAAATCCAAAAATGAGTTACTTTGGTCTGGCATATCCAGTTAGGTAGTCATGTATCATTTTTAGTTCTATATGCCCTAGTATTCCTGAATATTTTAGCTCCTCAGTCTCTTTCTCACTTATTCTTACTATATAGCTTACATTAAAATCTATGGTAGTCAGTAATCTTGATGTGAATCTAAACTCTTTGTATTCCTCCATGTGGCTTTAGGAAGATAAACATCTAAGCTCTTTTCTTGCCCATTGAAAGGGATTAAAGTACTTCCCATACAAAATTATGTCAATTAAAATGATACATCAAATGTAAAAAAATGGAAATGATGCAATTATATTTTACGTAAAGTGTAAAATAAAATAAAAACAATTTAAAAATAAAAATATAACAGAACAGTAAAAATAAAATAAAAATAAGAATTTAAAAATAATAAAAAAAACTACTAAACGCAGGGAAATTGACTAGTACATTGTATCTATTTTTATTTTTGATGTTTGAAAAAAGTGAGGCATTTTAAATATCCCAACCATGATCTTAAGAGGTGTTAACAGCCTTGTTTATAGGTCTAATCTAACCATAAACTAAAACTGTTTCCAAAGAATTTGAAAATAGAATCTTACATGCACTTCTTTAACCAGCTGCCTTATCAAAAGAATGGTGTCCTGCCTATAGTCACAGGTTACTAAGTGGCAAAACTAATTCAAGAATCCATGCTTTCTTTTCTACATTATTATCCAGAGCTCATGGCAATGAACACAAATTGTCGTTCTCAGCCAAAATTACTTCTCCTCTTCCCCTCATGTCCTTCTTCCTCCTTCTCTCTTCCCTACTTCTCCCCTTTTTTCTCTTCCTCCTTCCCTCTCTTCTTTTTTCCTTCATTCCTTTGTTATTTCTTCATTCCTCCTATTTACACCCTCTCTTTTTTAACCTTTGTGTTCCAAGCTAGACTTAGCATATCTGATAAAAAAAAAACCTGCCATTAACCAGTACCTTAATTTTTAAGACAATAAAAATTTCATGTATCTCTATATTAGGAGACTACCATATGTTGAGTCATTCATTGACATTATAAAGCAATAATACACTAAATAGAAACAGATCTTGTCATTATGCAACCTAAAGTAAGGAAAACAGAAAACAAAAAAAAATACATATTTATGTCAGAGTTGTTTGTTTAAAAGAATATACTCATTCTTGGTACAATCTGCTCAGACATACAGGCAAGAGACAGTTAAGTAGGCAGCGGCCAGGAGGAACAGTTCCAGACATCCATCAGTGTCTGAAGCAGAATCTGAGAATCTGGAACAGGAGCAAAAGTTGTTTTGACTAGGATGTGTTTCAATATCTAGTTGATACCAAATGGGAGCTAAAAGTGGAAAGAAAATGTGTGAACTTAGATTTGTGGGAGATGGTCAGACCTGACGTTATACATTTGAAAGCTTTTTGCATAACTACTTGTTTGATGATACAAGTCTGGCTTGGATCTCCTGAGGATCAAATAGCAAAAGAGAATCATAGAACTCTAAAGAGCCAGTGCCCTTCAACACTATGTGGTTGAGACACAAAATAATGTATTAAAGAACCATCAGAAGGAGGTACAAGAAAAGAAGGGTTGTTTACAACCCAGATGAAGAATTCAATCCAAAACAGAAGAGTCATGGGTTGCTATGATACAACCACCTTGTCTTTGAAATAAAATATCTGAGATAAGTGTCTATCTGAAGGGTTCCCACTGATAGACTGATGAGAATGTATGACGAACTTTTGGAAAAAAACAATATCAAAACAACAGCCACGCTGAGTACTACTGATCCAGAACTAGAAGGTCAAGAGAAGCTCACTTTTGATGGTTTCTTTATTTTGCTAGTTGGAGGTAGTTTATTAGGTTGATGAAGAAATGTGAATGATGGCCTGATAGGAAAAAGCATAATGTAGCAAAAAACCAAAAGAAAAGTAAATAAATAAAAATAAAGAAGGAAAACAAAACAAAAACAAAAAATGAAACCCTTTGAACACAGGAGAAACAGTGCTACCTAGTCTGTAAGTAGCAGATGGTGGCATATCACCTTAGCTACAGATACCACAAGGGAGTAGCATCTGCAGGTGGAGGCTTCCATTATTTTTTAAAGTTCAATAAGAAGTAAGATAATTATAGGAGATGAAAAATATTGTAAGAAATTTGAGGAGGAGGGAATATTCGTATGCTCTTTACCTATCCTGAAAATTAGGAGACTGAGTGGATCCAGGGATAAACAGGACTGGCCTGGAGGGAAAAGGAACACCCATCATCCCAGCATGCCAAGTTTGAAATAGGAGGATTCACCATTAACCAACTGGTGCAATGAAGGTCAGGGTTGACGAAGATGAGTTCTACCCATGAACTACCCACTATGAGGTGAAGAAGTCAAAGAACTGGGCGTGACTTTCTTGTATATTAAACTCTGATATAAAAGACAACAATAGATCAATCGCCCTGAGTCTTGGTCCAGTCAGCTCTCACATGTTTTGTTCACTCTGGAATGAAGACAGGGTAGTTGAGGGTATTACCCGTATCCCCACTAACAGCAGGAAGGAAGTTGCTCTGGCCATTTTCTGTGAACAACACTTTTCATTTTTTTGCTAATAAATTACACTCACATAAGATAATAGAAAATAATAAGACTTAATTTTTTGATATTGCTAATAATCTCAATCTCTTGGGAGGGTTGGGAATATTTCTCTATTCTCTTATGTTTTGTATTGCTCATGATTGAGACCAGGGCTTCCTACACGATTGATAAATGCCCTACCACTGAGGTACAGGCCAAGCTTCGGGATGAGTATTTATTTTCTTCAGTTTTGTTTGTGTTGAAGTTTAGTTCCTAAGAGTTTATCATTTGAGACAAGCACTAAACTTTCTATATGCTCGTGCTTCATTTTTATAAGTGGCACCGAAGTGAAGGCTTCAGTGAGGAAAAACTGATTTTATCTGTTATGGAAACATCCATTGCAAAGACCTAGAAATAAGGGGCTAAGTGGCTAACGACCACCATTCCATGATTTCAGTAGCTAAGTGAGTAAGAATTTCTATTCTTATCACAGATTTTGGTTCTTCCTTTATTGGGTCAGTTATTATAACCGACTGTTTAGAGGAAATTTACAAAATGTGTCTGGAGTCTATATCAGAGATACTTACCTTGGACCACAATTCTGCATACTATTTTATAAACGTTTATATGTCGTTATAAAATAAAGTAAAAGAAGTCTCAGTTGTGAGTCCATGAACTACAAAAAAATCAATTTAAATCAAACTGTAAATGAGTGGTAGACAGCAGATAATGTGGATTGGTACTAGAAATAAACAGCACTCACTTGGTAAAGGAAACATCAATCAAATATCTGTTTCTTGATGGCTTAACATGTTTCCCATCTACAGATGTGATGTGATTTTTTTTTCTTGTGCATTGCTGTGTAAGTTCAAGTTAATCCTTCAGTTAAAAACTCACTCCTTCTGTAAATCTTATTAATCACATTCTGATCAATTGATCATTTCCCCTGCTGACTTCTAGGAGGCTAGAGAGGGCTTACTGAAGCAGATTTTAATAGATTTAGTGCAATTGCCTTAGTTTATTGTATACTCTTTCAAAAAGCTCTTTTAAATCGTGCTTTTAAATACATTTTTTATCACTTCAAAATGCACTATCCTAGAGCATGTAGTAATGTTAAAAATCTATCTCAGTGCATCTATCAGAATATGAGATTAAAGAGGCTACCCTTTCATTGACAAAGCCACCAAAAGGTATAGCAGTGTGTCCCAAACCTGTCCCAGGTTTTTCATGATGCAGAATGTGCTTGAGAACATATTATGGTATGAATGCAGCTGTTGAAATGACAGATGAATAATGTTCCATGTGTGATTTAAACTAGTTATGATGTAAACAGTAACTGGAATGCATTTTGTGCTTGCTACAATACAATTCAATATTTGGTTTATAGTAAAGCTGCTATGAGGTAGGAAATCACTGATTTGTGTTAAATCCTTTGATGGTTAATCTTGATTTTCTTCATAACTTTTGTTAACTTGACACAAACATAGACATATTTGGGGAGAGGGAACTCTGATTGAGGAATCACTTCTATCTGAATGACCTATGGGCATGTATATAAAGGCATTTTTGTGACTGATGATTGATGTGGGAGGGACTAGAGCACTGTGGGTGGCACCATATTTAGGCAGGTAGTCCAGGTGAATAAGAAAAATTGCCCAGCAATCCAGAGAAAGTATGACAATAAACAGTATTCCTCTATGTTGTCGGCTTCAATTCCTGCTTTAAAATCATCCACTAGGTACTAAAACCTAAAAAAAAAAACAATTTTTTTTCTGTCCAGGTTGGTTTTGGTCAGTGTTTATCACAGGAATGAAAAATAAAATAAGACAGTAGCCAACTTGACCTAGGATCAACTAAACCACATACATCTCTGAGGATCTATAGACATTTCTGGATAGCATCAACTCAAGGAAGAAGACCCTCCATTAGAGTAGCTGACCATTCTGGCCACAGTCCAGACATAAAGAGGTCAGAGGAAAAGGTAGTGCTGCTTTTGAGTATGACTACCCTATTGCTGCTGCTACTGATGATGTCGTCTTTTCTTCTTTTTCTTTTTTTATTATGAATAGTCATATTTTTTATGCTTATTAAAGCTCCCTTCTCCTTCCCACCCCTTCCAGTTACTCCCTCTTCTCCACATCTCTTTATCTCCTCCCCAGCAAGGGCAGGAGGTCCCAAGGTCCCAATGTGACTTAGTTCAAGCCATCTTACAGTAATATCACAACCCACTTTCTTGGGATTTCCAATATGTACTGGAGACCAGCAGCTCTCCAGCAACCCTACAAGCCTTCAGTACCAGACTGGGAATTCTGAGGTATCTAGCCTCATGATCTAAGAAGCTGCTGAGTTGTCAGTCCTTCCAATGTGTCTCTCCACCTCAAGAATTGAGGTTGAATGTGTATGTCACCATACTGGGCTTTTACTTGGGTTCTAGTTGTCTAATATAATCATAGGATCTCAGACTTGCTTAAAAGTACTTTACCCATTTAGCCATCTCCACAGATCCTCTTCTGATTTTACTGGAGTATTTTTTGAAACTCGAGATTCATCAATATTATTGAGTGGGTTTTTATTTTTTAATGTGATGAATATTCCTTCAATTTATTTTTAATTTTTGTTTCTCCTAAAATTATTTGGGACTTTTTACCTGCCTGTGATAACCAAACCAGAGCAGGAACAGTAATAACAAGATGCACCTTGAGCTCTCCTACTTCTCAAGAAAAATTCAAATGCTCTATGCATTTAATACTGGTTCATTATATATACATTAACTTTTATAAAGAGAGTTTAAATACAACTATGTAATAGCCTTTGCCCAAATTCTCCCCCATACCTCTTGTATTAGTTACTTTTTTTGTTCCTCTGATGAAATATCTTGGCAAAAAGCAACTTGTAAGAGAGTCTATTTCATATTACAGTTGCAGAGGTTGAGTTCATAATGAATGGCCAGGGAACCATGGCATAAGGTCACTGCACATATGTATCAGAAATCCGAAGAGAGAGAGAGAGAGAGAGAGAGAGAGAGAGAGAGAGAGAGAGAGAGAGAGAGAGAGAGAGAGAGAGATAACAGTAAGTGGAGTGAGGTAATCCGTCAAAGCCCATTTCTAGTAATATACTTCTTACAGCAGTACTGTATCTCATAAAGGGGTTCCATAACTCAGTCTAAACAGTGCTACTCAATTGGGGACCTTTCTCTAGCAAACAACAATATTCCTTACTATCCTTTTTACCCCCTTTCTATTTGGCCCTCTTTATTTCTTCCTAATTTCACAACATATACATATATGATTTTATATATCTACAAATAAGACACATTATATTTGTCTTTCTGAGTCTGCCCTTGTGTGCTTAGTATTACAATCTCCAGCTATAGCTGTTTTTTTCAAAGGGCACCTTTACATTTTTGCTTGTTTAGTAATTTTGTTTCTTTGAGAACTTCTTATATGAGCATTGGACCTACAGTGATCACAATACTTCCTCTCCCTCCCCTATTCCTATCATTTCTCTCAAAAATCATAATTCTTATTTAATTATTATTGCTATATGCACATACATATGTATGTATAACCTGCTGACTTCATTAAGCTTTGCTTGTATGTACATGTGTGAAGACAAACATAACTAACTAAGTAATATGCTGGATCTCAAGCCCTGCCTGAAAGGCTAGGGAAGTCATGTTATGAGTTTAGTAATGTAACCATATTACTTTGTAAGTAAGACATCTATGCTCTGGTCCATCTTCTTGGGCCAGAAACACTTAGCCCATCTCTAATGCTCCCTTTTGTATTATTAGTCTTGAACAAAAAGAAAAAAAAAAAAAAAGAACATGTTCAAGGATGTTAAAGAGTTTCCCAATGATCCTCTTGTTTAATTTTTTATAATTCTTTTTCTGTTGGCTACTACTTCTGTTATAATTCTATTCTTCGTTAGCATGTCTGATAGAATTAACAGTCTTCAAACATTCAAAAAATAGCTTTTCTAAAATAGCTGCTGTTTTATAAATTTGAAGCCTGGAAGTATTTTTGGGAGAGTTTGTATGTAGATGAAAAAGGAAAGAGGACAGAGAGCCACAATCAGTCACTGATAGGATGATAGGATATTGCTACGCCACACCTGTGACACATTGGCATCTGTGGGCTCCACACTCAAATTCTTGACTACTCAGATGCATCCAAGATCAAAGGCAAGGGTGGTGTTCCCCCTGCTGTGACAGTGAATAAACACTAGAAGAGAATAAATAAAAAACATATAAACGCATTGCTATGTGAAGATGGGCTCTGAGGTGTAGAAAGAGAAAAGCTGCAGCCTGTCCCTGCCCACATTCCTGGCAACCTTCTGATGAGAGATTATGTGCAACCAGCTTCCTCATCTGGGAAATCTTCTGCATGGCTAGGGAAGCAGACAAACGCACTGGCTTTGCTTACTCTTTGGTTCATTTGACAGACACAGCTCCTCTATTTGCTCTCAACTACTTGTCATTTCCTAAGGCAACACTCATCCTGTATTTTGTAGAAAACATAACAAAGCATTTGGTTTGATGAAAGACTGTAGTATCAAGGTCATTGTCATGGTGAACTTTCTGTCAACCTGACACAAACTAGCCATATTTGGGAAAAGGGTCCCTCAATTGAGAGAGGAACTGCCTCCTTAAAATTAGCCAGTAGGCAAATCCACAGTAAATTTTCTTAATTAGTGATTCAGGGTGGAGGCCCCACCCATTCTGGGTGTTGCCACCCTGAGTGGTACTGGATGCATAAGAAAGCAGATTGAGTAACCCAGGAGGAGCACTCCTTCATGAATACTACTTCAGTTCCTGCCTCCAGGTTTCCTTCTTGTTTGAGTGCCTACTCTGATTTCCCTGGAAGATGCACTGCAAGGTACAAGATTCAATAATCACTTTCCTCCCCAAGTTAAATTTGACCCTGGTGGTTATTGCAGCAATAGAAAAGTGACTATGACTTTCAGCTTTTCCTTTGGTTCTAACAAAGAAAGTGCAGTAGCTTTCATGTACGATTCATAATCCAAGCCATCAAGTTGAGATTGAGAGAAAATGCTTATAATGTTAGAACTTGTCAGCCAGATTCAAACCACAGACTGCTGCTCCTTGCAACTCAACCCTTGAGGTTATTTTTCCATGATGTAATAGACCTTTTAAATTCCTTTGAAAGAAAATTCACCAGCAGATCTGTCCTAACTGGAGTGTTGTTGACATCATCTGCACAGGGTTAAAACGTGTCCTGCAGGGACAAGGTTTTTGATACTCGAGTTATTAGTTATGGGAGCTGTCATTGTTGTTGTTCCTTGCAAGGAAGAGAAGGAAAGTGTATTCACACTGGGTCATGTGTAAATTTATGCTGTTTTTACTGGCTCTTAACCCTTTTCCTTCCAGGAATTGTTAAGTTCCTCTGCAGTCATATATCAGCCCTTGGGTATGTTCTCACCAAGGGTGACCATTTGACGGTAAGGTCTCTCAGTGGTCAACAGAATAGAAGTCAGGTCATGCAACTGGTTCCCTGGAAATTACGTAAGAGAAATAAATACCCTGGTATTTTAGAAAGGAAATTATGAAACTTTCATCAAACATAGATTCTTTTAAATTTTCTTGTGAAAAAAAAAGAGGTTCTTGAGGGGATCCTCAATGTAGTCATAGATAAAACGTGAGCAAGCTCCAGATCTTAACTTCCAGAAATAGATTATAGGTCAAACTCTCTGCTAAGGAAGACCTGAAAGGGGGTCTAGATGCCATAGAAAACATGGGCATCTGTCCATTCATAGAGGTCTTTTGTTTATTCATGTTCCTCTTCATCCTCCTCTTCCTTTTTGGTATCTTACCTTCTTCCCACTCATTCTCTTCTACTCATCCCCATCTTTCTCCTTCTCTTTTCCTGTTCCTTCCCTCCTCCTCATCCTCTTTCCTCCTTTCCCCACTTTACCTACAATTCAACTCAGTCAACTCATCAAGAATTACTTTCCATTATGATGAAATATTCCTGAACGGATCTATTTTTCTCCCAGACTGAATTGTTTCATCCTGTGAGTCTGGCTGGGTTTATTTTGTAAGATGTGCCTGGTGCTTTTCTGGCATGTTCCTTTGACATGTGATTCTTTTTGGATGAAGCTAGAATCATGCAAATCTTGAGCTTCATTTACAAAGATGAACCAAATGCAAAAATATAGTCATAGTTGTACATGGGAAGTCTTATCTGGATCACTACTATATTTGAGCTTAAATTTTCTAGGGATGGGTCTTAAAATAATTTAGGGATCATGGAGAAGAGAAATAAAAGATGTAGAATGAAAAACATATAAGAAAGAAGGTAGAACATGGAAATTGGTAAGCTAATTTATGTGTGTACAACAATTAGAGAGGAACAGTAATTCCTTTTAAGCACAGGATTAAGAAAACTTTTGTAAATATCTGTCATGTTGCTTGGATTTTCCAACTATGGATATAGCATTGGTGACTAAGCCCAACTGACATTGTGACCAGGCAAATGTTCATTGCTCCTAGAAAGAAATATAAAGAATATTCTAATGCTGTTCTTCTCTATGGGTGCTGCTTATGTTATCTGTCCTTATCTTGTCTGTTACTGGAAGGTTGAAACCATTTAGCTTTAGCTTTTTGTAGGTGATTCAGCCTTCCAAAGCTTTCTGAAGGAGGTGTCAGTGTGTATTTAGGATTTTTCACACTTCCAATGTAGAAGAAATGTGTGTACAGTGAGTGCAGTGGGTTAGTAGGCGACTTTTAAAAATACAAATTGTGAAGTGTAACTGAGCTTAAAGCATCATGAACTCAGATAGAGGGAAAGATGTTTCTTAAATAGAGAATCTTTGAGATGACCACTGATATTCCTGTCACAACATATTATTGTAAATCAAAGCTTAGCTCTCTCCTTTTTTTATGGGGTTTACATATGTCATTCCTGGATTTTTTTTCTCTCTCAGCTAACATATTCAGCATATCCTTTCCTTAATGTATAATATTATATAAAAAATGATGTACAGGAAGAACAGTAGACCTAGGGTTTACATTTTCCCAAGTGGGAAATTGATCATTTTTAAAGGAGCTATTTGGAAGCATGACAGCATATGTTAGCACATGAACAATTCTTAATCTCAGCAAATGTGAAAGCTAGTTCTCCCAGTTGAGTCCCGTTGGCCAAGGTGCCTTAGCAGCCATCGTGTGTCTTCATGTATTTCATCAGACTGGCAGGGAAATGGCCATCAGGCTGCAGAAAAAAAGCATTATTTATGGTGTCCGTTCCTGCTTTGCTAAAACGTGGTGACTCAGCTATGCAAACCACACAAAGGAATAGGCTGCTGAACACATGAAAGCTTTAAAATGAGATCCTTACGGATAAAAAAGATCAGAAACTGAAGTCCTGGTGATGGAATATAAGTCTGTAAAAAATTTAGAGTCCATTGGTAACTTCAGAAAAAATTTTAAAACACTTGCTTATGTGTGGACCTCATTTAAATGTTATGGACACTTAAAATGGAGAGACTGTAGCTCAAGCTTAAGTTCAAGATAAGAAAGACCAGGATTTGACCATTGTAAGTCCATTAAAAATATGAAAAATTTACAAAAATGAGCAATGATATTATTTAAATTTTAAAAATTGTATCATACTCTTATAGTTACATTGTTATTGCCAGTGTTATGGGTGATAACTAGGTATACCTATTTAATTTTGCATAGTTTAGTATGAGTTTTAATAATTTGCAGACTATAAAGAAAAACTTTGATTTTAGGAGGGTGGATGTGTGCTTATCAAATATAACCTGGTCAGTGCTAGAGAGAAATCCCATAGTTACCCATCAAATTAATTTATAAAATAGGAAGCATGAAATTTGAGCCAAACAAGCAGAGCGTGGTGATATACAGGGAACAAAAAGTCAAAGTTTATGTACTTAAGCATCATGGAAAATAATTTAGGGAGAAGTAGTAAGTGAGTCTAGGTATGCCTTCTGTTTGTAGAATGATATTATTAGGGTACCATGAGAGTTATATCCTGCACAGTGAAGTTCAGAGGGTGGGGAAATGTTAGATTTGGCTTAGAATTCATGTCTTCAGGCTTCTACATTCTCAAGGCAGCTTACCAGATTGTAATTTTTATATTTCTGTTTTTTTAAAACTTAAAGCAGGGTTTTGGGAAATTATGGTTAGCAAAAGAAGACAACAAAATCCAGACACAAAAAATGGAAGATAACGTGGTTATGGCTATAGCCAGAAGCCATAGATGAAGAAATGCCTGTATGATTACTGTTCCATTTTTCCTGCGCCCACCCTTACTCTTGTGGGGGATTTGTGAAGTTCATGCTCTGTGAAGAATTAACTGTTGACTGGTTGTCATTACACATTTAAAATCTACCCAGAGTTTATGTTTCCATGAATACCTCTTTTTAAAAAAATGTGTGTTTGTGTATGTGTGTATGTGTTTTTTTTTTTTTTTTTTTTTGTGTGTGTGTGTATATATACATGTCTGTGGAAAGCCGGTGTGTGCATGCAAACTGTAGTAAGAGGTTTCTGGTCTAGACTAGCCCCGTAATTTGGACCTGCCTGCAGTTGCTTAGCTCTGTATAACTCTGAGGTTCAGACCAGCATTCCCAAAGTACCAAAGAAATACATGAGTGTTGTATTAATTTCATGCTGATTGACCTATGGCTCAGACATACTGCTAGCTAGCTTTTTCATCTTAACTCAATCTATTTCCATTAATCTGTTTACCCATGTGGCTTGGTACCTTTTCTCAGAGCAGCATGATTGTCTTCTTTCCTCTTCATCTTCTGGCGTCTCTCTTTGTGTTTCTCTGGCATCTCTGCTCTGTTCTTCCAGAGTTTTCTTAGTCAGGTAGCCCCTCCCCAAATTTCTGACTGCCTTCTGCCAATCAGCGTTTTTATTAAACCAGTAGGTGGGACAATATAACAGAATATAATTCCACTACAGCAAACCAGAAGTCAGTGTCAATTGTTCTTCCTCACCATTTCTCTATTTTGTTGTTTTAATTGAGACAGTATTTCTCTGAACCTGGAGTTCACCAGTGGACAAGACTGGCTGAGCATCAAGCCCCAGTGATCCTCCTGTCTCTGTAGCTCCAGAGCTGAAATTTCAGACATGTGTTACCATGCCATGTTTAGCTTTTTATATGATTACTAGGGATCTGAACTCACGTTGCTATGCTTTCATAACAAGCACTTCCTTACTGGGCAGTCTTTCTAGCCACCATGAAAAATTTCAATATGGAGCATCAACTGGAAAGTGCATTTTGCTTTTCTCCTTTGCTTTACTGCTAACCTGATCTTCAGCCTTGCTTAGAACACATTACCAGGTTCCTTGGGTGCTTACATTTCAATTATCAGTGTAGCATTTAGTTGGGCACTCCAAAAGATTTACAGGTCAGAGGTTGTCACATACATGGCTTAGTCCTCCAAAGAATATTCATTGCCCTACAGCTTTCAGTGTCTTTAGATGCAGCTGTACTGTAAATGACCATTGTTTAGGTCATCAATATGTCTCATGATTTTTGAATATGTGATTTTCAATACTAGTAAAAAATTTTTTGAAGAGGTAGTAAGTGGCAGACTCAAGTTGCAGAATCATACCAGGGTGACCCACTTCTCAAACCCTCTCCGCTGAATGGAATCTATATCTTTCATCAAATCCCAAACTTTAGAGCTTAAAATTCAACATGTTAGAATTTAAGGTAATGAGAATTAAAACTAAGATAGTTTTGAAACTTTGACCTAATCATTCCAAACCAATAAAACTTATTTTTTAAAAAATGGAAAAGATGAAGAGAAACACTAGTTTTCATTATAAAATGAATGTAAACAGAAGAACCAGGGATAACTATGTACTTCTGTATTACGAGGACGAGATAAATTATGAAGTTCTTAGGTTTGCTTTTGGGTAATTTTAATTGCATCCAGATTCATAAGTAAAAATATTATGATAAAAGATCTATGTGTTCTTAAATTTAGTTAATGACTAAAAATGATGCAAAAATGTAGGAGAAAGAAGGAAAATCTTACAAAGCTGAAGTGCATTTGCTCCAATAAAGGAGATAAGTACTTCTTCTATTTTTTCATTTTTCAATACAAATCTACATTTAAGTTTTTTAAATTTTATTTTCCGAGTATGAGATTTTTGCCTTCATATGTGTCTGTGCTTCGTATGAGTGTATTGCTTTCACAGGCCAGAGGAGGCACCAATACACTAGAACCAGAGTTTTAGAGGGATCTGAATCACAGTGTGGATGTTGAAAATGAAACCCATGTTCTCTGGAAGAGCAGTCCGTGCTTTTAACAGCTGAGACATCTTTCCAGCTCCACATATCTACATTTTCAGTTGGTTTTAAAATCATTTCATATTTCACAAGGAGCATGCACTGCACTTTTTAAAAAGCTGTAGATGTCCAAGACAGCATCCTAAAACCTAAGCATTCTCAAATATAGTCCTTTCTAAAGTATCATTGCAGTGTATTTGATTGATCAAATATTCTTCACTTTTATTTTGCAACCTGTGGCATGAACTGATGAGTCTTGGCTGTCTATTTCTTTTATGTTAATGAAAGCTAAGTTGAGTGGGTCTGACAGTGTTCCAGTAAGTTATTTTAAAAGTAAAGAGGCATTATTACAAGCGTTTTAGACTTCAGATTTAGTGCTAATTGTAATGGATGTTATTTTGTACTGTCTTATGGAGGGCCCATGGTTCCAGAAGCAAAAACATCTTCTACAGGTGTGTACCTTCTGTAGCCCACCAAAGGCGTTTGTGTTTTTTTACAACCAGTTTTCTCCAAGATCATTCCCTTCCCCTTCTCCTCTCCCTTTCTTATTCTCTTCCCCATTTAATGATCTCCTCCAGTGCATGCCCATGTGATGTTGTACCACTGTTCATCATGCTCTGTGAAGTGCAAGACAAATGATTATGCCTTGGGAAGTTCTTCATCCACACTGACTTTTCACTATCTTCTTACTAAACTTTCATCACTTTTATCAAATGATGGCACTGAGCCTTGAGCAATAAGGCTTGCTCGTCCCCAGTGGCAGTAGTGATGATACAAAATAATTAGCATTTTTTTTCCTCAGCTAGATTCTCCTCAACAAGGGACCTATGACGACAGCAGAATGACCGAGTATATTCATGGTGAGAAAGGAAAAGTGAAGGCTGTAAGGCTCACTATCTTTGAGAGAATAAACACTCCCCAGATAACATAAATAAAATGATCCTTATAATCACCCTGTTAAAAACAGTAAATTAAAACCTGGCTCTTCGATGAATTTGATATTTTCAGAGTTTAATTATCTCATGCACCTGAGATAAACAGGGCTCCCAGAGCGTGACAAAAGAGCTTATTTACTAAATAATAACCTATATGTCCTGGAGGTGGAGGCTTCTTAAAGAACAGACCCATTTGTTATTGGTGTTAACAGATCTAGTGGGAAATAAAAGCCTTTAATAATATGTCATCATATTAAGCAATGGAATTTGCTGAGAGAATTAGTATGGTTGTGCTACACATGCACCTATTAACACACAAATAGTTATACACACAGACATCTCTTTACTCAGAGGTCATCCTGGACTGTTCACTCACTATTCACAATGTAACAAATATCAAGGCATTTCATTGCTGTGCAAAACTAAAATAGATGTTTTAGATAGATCCAGAAAACTGACCAAGATAAGGTAACTTGAAATTCAGCATCTGTTCAGACTATTTAAAAAAATACATCTTTAGATTTGTTAGATCATATTTGCTTTTATTCACTATATATTTTTAACAATCCTGGTTACATAATGTCTCAGTCCAGTAGAGATTAGAATCAAGAAATTCAACATAGCATGGTTTCAGCCCAAGATATTCACAGCACACTAACATAAGAAAAAATCGTAAGGTTTCTCCCTGATGAAGAAGAAAGGTTATGTAAAAACTCTTACATACATTTAGTCCAGTCATTTAATGTAGGAAAATAACTCTAATACACTCTGATTGGCACAAATATATTGCAAGTATAAATGAGATAGCATATAGTAATTATTACATAGTCATATTGAGTGTACTAGTGTGACCTTTTTTTCTTTGCAAAATTTTGCTCATTGTCTTAGCCCATACTGCTTGTTTCTAGTGATTCTGGATCCAGGGTGAGGTGGAATATTATGGTAGAGAGAACATGTGCCACCCACTACTCACCTCTCAGTGGAAAGAAACAGAGAGATGCAAAGAGCCTGAGGACCAGAAAATTTCATGACAGTTAGGTCCCAACTTCTAAAGTTTTCTTTACTGCTAGCTAAGAACCATATCTTCTACATATGAGCTATAAAGGATAGCTCATATTCATTCTATAACACTGAGTTACTATGCAGGTCATTTTTAAAATAGAGAATTTCTATTTCTTCTGTTTATTTAATCATGAAAATTATTTTGTGGAAAGTAACTTAAACACTTGGCAAAGCGCAAAGTGAAAAGAATAGAGAGGTTAAGTGACATAACAATGAATTTTGAAAACTTACCTATGAGTAGGTAGGTGTAAACAAACATATAGAAAATATTTTCAGTAGCAAAAACAGAGCAAAATAAGCTATATGAGAGTTCAGAGTGTTAGGTTCAGTGTGTTAGTAATCAGAGAGCTAGGTGTAAGAATTCACAGAAAATAATTTCCAACCAACCAAATTTCCTCAGAAAAGCCATGATATAAGATACTATGTTCTTAGATATGCCAGATCCACACTCCCTGCCTCCCAAAAATATATCCATTGTTGTTCAAAGCAGACAATGCTTATGGAGTACCTTCACTGTTACATTGCTTCCGAGTAGGTGAAGCCACTCAGCGAAGATGAGATCCTCAAAATTCCTAATTGCCCTTGTGATTTCATCAACATAGGAAGAGCTGGGAATCATGGATACATGAGGATATTAACCCAATAAGGCAGCAAGCATGCCTTTTGGTATGCTTTCACCATCCTCATTACCAATGCTTGAGACAATATCCTTTGTGTTTTGTTTGTTTTTTCCATCATTGGACCATTTAACCATTTTCCTTGTTTGTTTTTCTGAAATCTAAGAAAAAATAAAATAAATAAAAATTAAACCTTTATGGAAAAAAGAAATATTGTTTCTTTGACTAGCTGTTGAGTAGTTAATTTAAAAGTCTGTCAGTCAAGATTAATATAAAGAATAAGTATGGTCAGAATGATAAATAATATTGGTTAATTGCCAAAGACAAAGGCTTTCTAATAAAGGCTCTATTCAGTGTTTACAGTACTGCTTTAGGTAGCTTTGTCTAATATCACTAGATGACAGATACGTCCTGTCTATGTTATAAGCCAAACAGATGATATATGGTTTATTATTATTATTATTATTATTTTAAGTTAATAGTTCTTAATATGGAATAGATACAAGTCCAAGGAGCTGTTGATTTTCTCATGACTGTAGTATTAGTATAAGCATATATAATCAGTGGAGGTCTAAATGTGTTCCTACTTTTTAGGATGAGTGTGAAGGAAAGATTTATTCTTCTAGTGAGACAGTTGCTCTGCATCACATGACCATGAACAGTAGAACTTGTCATTCAGAGTCTGACTAATATTGGCTCTAATATTATAGGTGCTTGCTGTGGAGGGAATCAGTAAGAGCATAATTGTCATTTCCTTGGAAAAAATTAATTCCACAGATGGATCCCAACATCTAACTACCACAGCATCCAAAACTAATGGGAAGTGTGTGTGTGTGTGTGTGTGTGTGTGTGTGTGTGTGTGTTCTCCTGTGTGCTAAATAAGGCCTGAGTCAGCTAAAAAAAAGGTGGACTAGAGAAATATGTATCACTCACTGTTCCAAAAAAGAGGGTATTTATCCAAGTACTAATATTTTGGCAGCCTAGAGTTTTCCTAATAGGGACAGAGTGAAAAGCCATTCATTAATTAAAATGCACAATTACTTTCTCTTTTCAATGTAGGGGAGATATGCTAGTCTATCATACACAGAAACCTTTTAGTCAAAATTCAATCCTTCATGTTTGTCTAACTAAACAATGAGGAGAAAAGTTCCACTAAGACTGGGAAGTTGCTCATAAAAATCTAATTTTTCTAAATTTTCTGCTGCAAGATACCTGCCTTGTAGCCTGCCTGTTATTTATTTAGACCCCAGGAGAGAAGTCAGAGTAAAATTGGTAGTCGAGAGAGAAAAAGACTAGTGCCTGTATTTTTTGTTAAGAGTTCATAATTTTAGATGAAAGTTTCTTTTTCTTTGTTTTTAATCCATGTCCCCTTGTTCAGGCTCCCTTCCCCCTCCCACCCCACTCAGTCACTCACTCTTCTCTCCATCAGTTCATCTCCTCCCCAGCAAGGGCAGGAAGTCTTAAGGTCACAAGTTGGCTTAGTTCAACATCCACTCCAGGCAGATCTGCTTTCCTCACCCCCACATCAAGACTGACTCAGGTTTTTCTCTGGACGGCCTGTATTTTATATACCTCTATAGCTAAACATATCTATCCAAAGAAAATCAAAGAATATTGTGCTAGTTTCTTTGATAACTTCTCTAGTCTACGAAGCTGTATTTGCCTGGGGTTTATTCATTTTACTGAGTAGAATATTAAAAATAAAACTGCAAACCAAACATCTTGAAAATACCTTTCTGGGTAGTGGAGCTATTTCAGACAGAGCGCCTTACCTGTGGGGAGAGGGGACGGGGGCAGGGGTATGTAGTTTGGAAGATTCGTTACCATCTACTTATATAGTGAGTCACACACAGAAGAAAGAAAGAAAGAAAGAAAAAAAACGTAAATGAGCTGATAACTCTTTCACTATGTCTTGGCTAATGAAGTTACTTTTTCCCCTATCTCTAGGTTTGGGCTACCTCCTAGGCTCTAATATAGTCATCTTCATTGCAAATTTCATCCAAACTATTTATAAATAATAGTTGGCTTCATATATGATAAAGGAAACCTACCTCCGTTGTGGAACACAATAGCCTGGTGTACAAAGTTTTAAAAGGCAGTTCTCAGTAACAAGGCTTGCTGTAAACGCAGTCCCAACAAGCAAAACACCATTTGGCTATTTAAAAAGTCTCGGGGCTTGCATGACCTATTGCACACCTTCTTAAGTGTCTTGCTCAGCGCTAGGAGAAGAGACAGACAGGCTCAGTGAAGCAAAATGAAAATCTATCCACATTTCATTAGCACCTCCTAGGGGCCACGTAAGGATATGAGACTAGGAGGTGGGTATCCATGCAGCAACTGTTCCTTTCAATTCTCCTAAGCAGGAGAACGTACCCTGCTTGTACAACCAAGAATGCGAAATGCTTTGTAGAGTAGTTTGGTGATTCAATGTAATCTTTAGGGGTTTAAAGAAAAGGTACAAGAGATGCTTTGGAGCGCTTGAAGCATAATCATTAAGCCGGAATGCAAACGTTGTGGAAGATAGAAAGACTCCTAAACGCTGTTCTCTTAGGAGCAAAGCTTTGCTATGATACCAACGTACTGAGAGAGAATAAGCATTCACTTTTTACACTCACTCAGGCATTCATTTTTAAACTGTCAGAATGCAGGCGAGGTTAAAGCTGAAGCCGGTTTCTGAGGGTCTTGCCTGGTTGCTGGGAAGGAAGGCTGTGAGACGCTGGTACGAGGGCAGACCTGAGAGTCTGTAGGAGTTACTGTTCCAGAGAATTCATTACTCCCTAATTGTTCTGATTTTACATGAGCAGAGCGTGCCGGGTGGTGGTGGAGAGAGAGAGAGAGAGAGAGAGAGAGAGAGAGAGAGAGAGAGAGAGAGAGAGAGAGAGAGAGAGAGAGAGAGAGAGAGGGCGGACAAGGCGAGAGGAACCAGCAGCTCCCTGTCTCCCCCACCCCCACCTCCTAGAGAAGTCCAAGCGCTTTTTGTAAGTAATTCACCATCATTTGGGCGGAGAATCCGCTCAGTCAGACAAGCTGTGGCCACATTTGGTGCGCATCTAAATCTTGCTGGGTATTGAATGTGGGTCCCGGGATACTTTCGTTGTTTAATTAGCGGATTATCCGCGAGTCTCAGTGGAACGCACTGAGGTTCCGATGGTCTATGCAGGGGAAAGGCTAGAGGGAGACAGACCCCAGTGATCCTTCATTCTCTCCCTGATGCAAACGTCTTTCTCCGGCACTGGCCCCTTTTAGGTCGGTACTGGAACAGTTCGGCCTCCACCCTGGAAAGAAACTGGGAACTGTGAGTGTCAGGGGCCCACTAGGAAGCTTTTTGCCCAAGGCCAGGCTGCAATTAGGCAGCGGCTTGGCGGCTGAGCTTCCCACCTGTTGCTGTCCCCACTGGGCCGCGACTTCCTCCTCCCCAGCCCTGAGTTGGACTCTCAGACCAGACTAGGAAGCTGAAGGAGGTAGAGGAAGCCACCGCAGGTTCTCTGGCTGGCAGAGCTGGAGGCCCAGGGTGTAAAGATCCTCCTCCCTCTTCTGGTGGCGGTTCCCTGGGCTGGAGGCGCAGCCAGGTGCTCTCCGATTGGCCAGCAGTGGACAGAGGGGCGGAGTCAAGAAGGCCGGTTATCTCGCGGACCGCCTCAAAAGCTCCCAGGCTATCGCAGAGCGCACAGGATCCCTGGCCAGCGCGCAGTCTTCCCGGCGCCGGCAAGAAGGGTCTTGGGAATTCTCATTTGCTTCGGCTTACTCTCCTTCACAAAAACCACTGGATCTTACATGCTTCTGTAATCCCCTCTTCCACTCCATGTCCCCATGATCCTGTGACAGCAACAGGTAAGGGCTTCTATATTTTTTCCCTTTCCTCTTCGCTTGTCTGTATGTGTCTAGGGCAATAGACTTGCTCCACAGTTCTTTACCCTGCTGTCCCCGCTGTTCTGGAGGTGCCCATCTGTCAAGCTGCGGTAATGCTTTCCTCTGCAAGCTTTGGAGTCCCGGCTCATTGCCTATATAGTTTGTGTGCGCACCAGAACATCTTCAGAGCTAAAAATACTGAGACATGCTTGGAAGAGTTGAGCAATAGAAACAGATTTCTCTGCAGCATCTGTTTGTGCTCATAACTTCCAATGCACCAGCTGTAGCGAGATACTGGGTTTAGAGGCAAACACGAGCCTGACTAGGATTCTTCCTCTTACTTGGGGTTCAAGGAAGGAAGAGAAGATAACTGAGGATTGGAGGTCCCACTTGAGCGCTGGTCTCAAATCACAAGACTCGGCATTTATTCTTGATCCTTCGCATATATGTGGGGGAGGGATAGGGGAGGGTCTTTGCTTCAAATACAGCACGGAGTTCCAGAGTCAGAGATTCCAAGTGAGCATCTCAAGTCTCAGAGTTCCTTTCCCGAGAACCAGAGTAAGAGCCCAAACTAGATTTTAGCTTGAAGACCGAAAAACTTTCCCATTCTATGTTAATCTGCCCTAAGCATTTTGCTATTCTTCGCAATAATGGTGTAAATTCCTCATTTGAAGTCAAAGCGACATGATTCTGAAAAAAAAAAAAAAAGAGTGCATCATAAAGTAGATTTCGTATGACAGTTGAGGGGAAAAACTAAGATAGGAAATTGGTAGTTGAGCATCTGTGTAGTTCAGTCTATCAGCGGAGACTTGATTGCGACTGTCCTTTCCAAAGGTTTTCGCAAACTGTAAATGTACCTGTTATGAAATAAAGGTGTTACTTGAAAATCTGTTTTGGTTAAGCAGAGAAAAGAATTAATATCTCCTTTTGTCATTTATTGTCTCTCCTCATTAATAATTAATAGGCTGTCATAGTTCCTTCTGCTAGCCAGCTCTGTATGTGCTCTGTACCTCTACACTTGTTCACCTCGCCGCCCTGATCACAACCAAGGGGTTTATTTTTATTTTTCATTATGTCCAGGAGAAAGATAGGTTTCTTCAAGTATGGTGGAAACAGTGACAGTTGGGGTCAAGGTCACTTAGTTTTGTGCCTTGAACTTCATATTGTCTTATTCTTTTATTTTTATGTTATTGATATCTGTAAAGATATTTATTTTGTGTCTTTGCAAAATCACTTAAACAAATCAGTCAGTTGACACCTTTCAGACACTCCTTATCAAAATTCTCTGGCCAGCCATCCTTCTCTGACTTCTGTGCAGTTTAAAAGATTGACTCCATCTTTACCTAAACTTTGGGCCATTTTGAGCTTTTAAAAAGGTATTTTTGCTGTTGTTATTGTTTAATAAACACAAGTCATCTTTGGAATGCAATAGATGCCTAGAGTTGCCACAAACATTGCTGTGTATAAAAGTTCGAGGCAGCACTCACTCAGATATAAATGGGTGTCTTCCCCTCCCCCCTCTGTTTACTGAGCTTTACAGAGGTCGCTCTGCAGCAATCAGACTCACATAGCAACCTTGTGCCCAGAGCACTCTGGGACTGGTCTGCATGGCGTCAGCTGGGGAATAGCTGCTTAAGCACTCATTAGCAGACTTCTCTTACCCAGCATCTTTTCTTCTGCTATGTCCTGTCTTTAGTCAGAAACTTACCTTTTTACTGAGGGTCAACGACCCTCTTATGGGATGCCATGATTCTCAGTTATACTTCCCAGGTAACTTTATCCAGTTTTTCATATAGTCTTCGGGTGGTATTTTCTATATAGAAAACAATTCAGATTCTTTCATTTTTACACTGTGATCTCCTCACTGCTGTGTTTGTACCTCTCTCTCTCCTATCTGTCTCTGTCTCTCTCTCCTTCTTTAATATCTACCTAAGATTGAGGCTCTGAACTATTTTTTCCATTGCTTATGCTTAATTTTGGATCAGTCTATAAATAGTCTTAACATGAACAGCACCACATGTAACCTCTCAATTTCCCAGAAATACTTTCTACCTCATTGGTTATGACTGGGGTAAAATGATTATTTGTGTCCATTGAGTTTAGATCTGATGGCTTAAACATTTGAGCTTAAAGAGTGTTTGTATATTACTCACCAAATCCATTATCAGCCATCAAAGAGGCAAGAATATCTGAATATATTACTAGTTTTCTTTCTTTTTTTTTCAGAAAAACATTTGGAATAAAACTGCATAAAATGATATTTTTTAATGAAAACTTTCCCAGATGTTTATGAATTAGTGATTTCCACTGAGGGAAGAGAGGGCAAGACACTATTCTGCTGGCTGGAGGCCACTGGGACCTGTGAGCAGGTCAGCAGCAAAAGCACAGCAAACTAGAGGGAGAGTTAACCTGTCACAGCATAACAGGTTCTAGACTTTTGCAATTGTAACCATCTTCATAAAAGTCTGAAGGCATGTGACATGTGTGTGCACACATACAAACATTACTTTCTTTGGGTTTGACATGTATTTGACATGAGGAAATTTTCCATTTCAAGGCAAGAACAGAAACAACACAACAGTTATTTTTTCCTTTCCAGGAAGCACTGGTAAGACCTGAAAATGATGCGCTAGCATGTGGAACAAATTCTGCCATTAGCAATGGAAATGAGACAATAACAGCCCCCTCAGTACATGCTATTTGCAAGGTTCCAAGTGGGGAAAGCTATTCATAGGAAACAGCTATTGTGTGAGTTGTGGAATTCAAACAGATGTCCTAGGTTGAGATTTTGGAAGGCCCTAGTTGGGCTTTTGGAGTTCATTGGGTTGTTAAGTTCTTATCTGGAAAGAAACAGGAGTCAGTGTGAAGAATCCGAGAGACTGGCATAGCCCACATGCAAATGCAGAGAAAGGCTACTTTTGAATAATGAAAAGGGAGTTTATTGGTGTTGGTTTATTCCAAACTATTTTAAAAATCAATTGTAACTCAGATATACTCCTTGAAGAGATTCATTTGTCCCATTTCCACCTTTTAAAGGAAAGCACACCTGCATTTGATGTCATGCTACTGTCTCCAGGGTCATGCAGAAACACTTAGCAATATTTTTGAGCCAAATCATTTGAAAATACTATTAAAATATTTGGCTTGAAGTCCAGGATCTAGACCTCTTAGAAATACGATTTTTTTCTTTGTCCAAACTCACACTTCGTGGGGAACCAGACCAAACAGGGAAGCAGACTGAAGGCTGGGAAGGTACAGGTATTATAATTTCTCTTTAGAAAACAACTCAAAAGCATTTTTAAATAAAGCATTACTTAGGAGTCAAAAGCTCCCAAAATGTAACACACCTTACAATTTTCACAGATGACTAACCTGAAAAGAAAAAAGTTGCAGTACATCTTGATAATAAGGTACATATAGCTGGAGAAGCCAGAAGACTAGAACGTGACATTCCCAGAGATAATGCTCCTTGCCTCTTGGTAAAGGGCTGCATGAAATAAGGACAGATGAGTTGCTTTCTATGTCTGCAGCTGGCTTGGCTGAAAATGGGTCTGTTGACTGATCCATATTCATGTGCCTTTGGGGAAAATCAAAACTGAAGCCCTCTTACCAAAGCCTTAATACATTTCTGATCCTTTCTATTGTACCTCTTAAAAATAGGACATCTATTTGGTGGTTCAAAAAGTTGGAAATCACTTTCAGTTTTTAGTTCTAGGCCATATTAATATTAATCTACTTCTAGATTTTGTTAATACTCATTGCATAAAGAAAACATCTTTATTTCTTAGTCATTGTTTCCTTGTTTTTGTTACAAGGAAAATGTAGGGGTTTTTTGTTTGTTTGTTTTTGTTTTTGAGTTGAGGTAAAATCAAAACAAGTAGCTAGATTTTACCTGGGGCAGAATGAAGTAGTGGGAGGAAGCTGGAAGCTGGAAGCTGGTATTTGTTCATGTTAAGTAAAGGTGAGTGCCTTCTCCATAGGAACCTACTGCAAATAGCACTAGAAACGAAAGTAAGCTGACTGGCATTTATGAGGGACTTTGATTACAAAGTTGTCTCTGTTAGAGAGAACATAGCCTTGGACCCACATGAAATGAACCTTATCTCAATCCGCTAAAGACCTGAGCCTTTGGAACAGAGGTGCTTCCTCCCTACCCTGTCATTACACATGGCAGTCCCATCTCTGGAGAATTTCAGGACTCATATTGCTAAGCAACAGAATAGTTCTCTATCCTCCAGAGCAAATTCGAGTCTTCAAGTCAGAATCACTTGCATTCAGAGAGATGGTATCAGACATTTCTGCCCAGTGCCTGCTTCAAGTGTGAGGAGTGATAAAACAAGCCCAAATAGTAAAGTTAGGACCCATTTGAAATGCTGCAAAGGACTTTTGTCCAACATTATTGCTGAAAAAAATATTTGTGTCATAGATGCCATAGATGTCAACCTTGTCAACAAGGACTTGGGCATTTTCTCCTAATACATTCTTTCTTAACACATGTAACAGGACTAATACCCATGCTGTTCTTATAAGATGTTCTGTAGATATATCCTATTTTTAGAAGCTGGTTAAAACTTTAGAATGATTCTTCTATTTATCCTTGAGACCCTGGAAGAGAGTAAGAGTTAATAGGAAGATATGGATTATAGAATATTCTAGATTGGTGATAAACGGTGGAAGAGAAGGGAACTGAAATTTTGGAGGAATGACTAGCAAAGGTATTTTGTTTATGTTTAGTGACTGTGTTTTTAAACACAAATTTAAAAGATTATTGATGGAAGGAACAGAGAAAACTCCACACAATCCAATCCAAAGCACATTTGTTTGTATCTTACTCTGTTTTTGTAAGGTGGGCATGTAGTCATAGACAGTAGGACTCCCATAAGTATGGCTGTTTTGTAATGAATACTCTTTTCTTTCAGGTCAAGTTCTCCTCTGGATGTCAGCTGAATTACTAAGGTAATTGGTCAAAAAGCAAACCTTGGTAGAATTCCAAGGGCCTTGGAAGCATCCATCTCTCTTCATTTTTTAAATACATTTTTTTGGTGTGTGTGTCTTCACCGAACATTCAAAACTGTTTCTTCAAAGGTTTTTGCAAAAACTCAGACTGTTTTCTAAAGCAGAAACACTGGAGTCCACGGCGGAAGCAATGGGCAGTGTGCGAACCAACCGCTACAGCATCGTCTCTTCGGAAGAAGATGGCATGAAGTTGGCCACCATGGCAGTGGCCAATGGCTTTGGGAATGGCAAGAGTAAAGTCCACACCCGGCAACAGTGCAGAAGCCGCTTTGTGAAGAAAGACGGGCACTGCAATGTTCAGTTCATCAATGTGGGTGAGAAGGGACAGAGGTACCTAGCAGACATCTTTACCACCTGTGTTGACATTCGTTGGCGATGGATGCTGGTTATCTTCTGCCTGGCATTTGTGCTCTCTTGGCTGTTCTTTGGCTGTGTGTTTTGGTTGATAGCTCTGCTCCATGGGGATCTAGATGCTTCTAAAGAGAGCAAAGCATGTGTGTCTGAGGTCAACAGCTTCACAGCTGCCTTCCTCTTCTCCATTGAGACCCAGACAACCATCGGTTATGGTTTCAGGTGTGTTACCGACGAGTGCCCAATTGCTGTTTTCATGGTGGTATTCCAGTCAATCGTAGGCTGCATCATCGACGCCTTCATCATTGGCGCAGTCATGGCAAAGATGGCAAAGCCAAAGAAGAGAAATGAAACTCTTGTCTTCAGTCACAACGCTGTGATTGCCATGAGGGACGGCAAACT
This sequence comes from Sigmodon hispidus, assembly GCA_004025045.1. Classification (NCBI taxonomy): domain Eukaryota; kingdom Metazoa; phylum Chordata; class Mammalia; order Rodentia; family Cricetidae; genus Sigmodon; species Sigmodon hispidus. The sequence continues at coordinate 40,449 of PVIH01009033.1, read as the reverse complement.
ATGCTTAATGTGGAGGGTGGGCAATCTTCGAAAAAGCCACCTTGTGGAAGCTCATGTCCGGGCACAGCTACTCAAATCCAGAATCACTTCAGAAGGGGAGTATATTCCCTTGGACCAGATAGATATCAATGTTGGTTTTGATAGTGGAATTGACCGTATATTTCTAGTGTCCCCTATCACTATTGTCCATGAGATAGATGAAGACAGCCCTTTATATGACTTGAGTAAACAAGACATTGACAATGCAGACTTTGAAATTGTTGTCATATTGGAAGGCATGGTGGAGGCCACTGCCATGACGACACAGTGCCGGAGTTCGTATCTGGCCAATGAAATTCTCTGGGGACACCGCTATGAGCCAGTGCTCTTTGAAGAGAAACACTACTACAAAGTGGACTATTCAAGATTCCATAAGACTTACGAGGTACCTAACACTCCGCTTTGTAGCGCCAGAGACTTAGCAGAGAAGAAATACATCCTCTCAAATGCGAATTCATTTTGCTATGAAAATGAAGTTGCCCTTACAAGCAAAGAGGAAGAGGACAGTGAAAACGGAGTCCCAGAGAGCACAAGTACAGACTCACCTCCTGGCATAGATCTGCATAATCAGGCAAGCGTACCTCTAGAGCCCAGGCCCTTAAGGCGAGAATCTGAGATATGACTGGCTGATTCCGTCTTTGGAATATTTACATCGCTACACAGTCTGTTATTGGTCAGAGGTCCGAGACAGTAATACAGACGATGGTACTGGTCGAGAGGTGGGTGAAGGTGAGCAGCCACAAGAGACTAAGGCTAGCATAAAGGTTTCAAGAAAAGACTGTAAGCCGATGACTGTTGTAATGCTCTTTGAAGGCCTCCGAGTGACCCGATGGCACATATCTGTTGTAGAATACGTTGTGGGGTTTTAAATGTATTGTTTTGTGTTTTTTTTAACAAAACTTGAATATGCAAGCAAGCCTCAGTTTGGGTGTTTAGCTAACCTGGAATGCTTCTCTTTAGGGGAACAAGAATGATTTTAATGGCATAACACAGGCAAGATTCTGCCTTAATTTTTGAAAAGCTGCTAACTACATGAACACAGACTGTAATTTTGTTGCAGTGTAGTTTACCTTTTACATAATTTTTAAAAGTCAGTGTTGAACATTGTTGAAGGCGCACAGTGTGCTTTAAAGTGTCAAGTATTTGGCTAGTAACTGCCAAAAGAGAGAGCCTGATTTTCTGAGGCCAGTAATTTGCTAGGTAAAATTGATCTCTCTGATCTCTCATTTCTCTCCCTTCCTCTCTCTCTTCTTCCCTCCCCAGCCCCCTCTCTCTCCACTTTCTGGTTACGTAAGGGCATTATGTAACACTAGCCAAGTGGTAGCCTCTGGGTTTTATATGTTTCTTTCCACAGTACTAATAGATTATCTCAAATTTTCAGTTAGACTACCTAAAATAAATACCAAAGATAATGCATATTTTTGTTTTGTTTTTGCACAGTGGAGTTTATATTAAAAAGGAAAAAAAAAAGCCCCATGGGTTGTCTGGGAAATCCAGAGACAATAACTTTGAACCTCAGCAAGATGTTGAACAGCCTGTTCATTCTGCGCCTTAGACTGAAAAAGAGCATCAAAGTTGATACATGTATGTTTTTAATTCTGTTCTTTTGTGCATCCCTCTTATTTGAAGGGGAAGAGAAAGGCAACATTAATCACAACAACAACATACACACTATACTAGTGTCTTTTCTTGATAGGTAGTGTTGATCAGGCTAATGTATTCATAAGAGAGAGAGAGAGAGAGAGAGAGAGAGAGAGAGAGAGAGAGAGAGAGAGAGACTCAACCTCTCCTCTTTCTGTACATTCCAGAGTTTATTCCATAAAATCAGATCTCGCTTGAACTTTGTGATAACCGGGCATCCTCCAAACAGAGCCATCCAGCATGGAAGATAGATAGAGTTCAATATTTGCAGCTCAATCATGGCTTTGACTGTAGGGCATTTCTAGCTTGGTGTCACATTAGGAAAGCTATCTGGCCTCTAAGCTTGTCCTTCTGAAGCATCTGCAGAAAGTCAAAAGGGGCTAAATATGCCAAAGCAGAGAATTTCTGTGTGTGTGTGTGTGTGTGTGTGTGTGTGTGTGTGCCACTTCAATGCAAAAATCTACTTAAGGGAGAGGGAAACTGCCTTTTTAATGGCAGAGAGAAGGAGAGAATGTCTCAGTATTTTAGGATGTTCGCGAGCCATATAAACACAAACACAACACAATTACAAGCTAATGAGTTAAGAGTCTAAAGGGTTATTTCTTTCTGTGTACACACTCATGATTAATGTGAGCTGGTCATTGTCTCTTGTGAAGTCCCAGAGTAGGTTACCAAGGACACATTATTTTCTAGAACCCTCTTCTGCCTTGTCACCTGCCTTTATGAAAACATCTTTCCCCACCCTCACTCCAGCCCAATAATGCAATTCTCTTTCTCCTTTTTTTTTCTTTTGGTTTTAAAATTCCCTACTTATGGATCCCAGGGCTGCTAATTTTGCTTTTTAGTTGGAGTCTGAAAATCAACTCTCTAATGGTATTATATCCTAATATGCCATTAAAAATCAGCTTGTTCTAGAATCATGTATTTTGTTTCAGTTGATGTTTGTGCTGGTCTGTGGCTTGTGAGCAGCCGTATCTGAATGCAGTGCCTATAACACGATGACAGTTTCTGTTGTTTTCAGCTGTGTTAACGATTGGAAAACTGTGGGTGTTATTATCATTGAAATAAAGACGGAAGTATTGAGAAAGGGGTTACAATTGTACATCCATGTTTAAAGGCAGGGTTGGGAAGTTGCTTGAAGAGTCGGAGGGGTTGGTTGAAGAGAAAATGGACTGGCTTTTGTTAGTTTTAGGCCATGGAGGACTTCAGCTGCTGCTATTAAGGTGATTTGCAAAGGACAATTTTCAAACCAAAGAGTATTCAGTGGAATGTAAACCAAACAAAGAAACAGTGGGAAGGAAACAGGGGTGACTGCTTGGAGATTCCTCCACACACACAGTGATACCACTTAAAAAGACATGAGATCCGAAAGGGGTGGGTTCAAGGGCAAGAAAAGAGGGAGGGGCAATCTTCCAACTTATTTCTTAGAAAGAAGAAAGCATCTAAAATTTCTGGTGCATAGGTTTGTTTGTTTGTTTGTTTGTTTTTTTCAAGGAACTTTTTGCAGAAGCTACATTTTTAAAGTGTACATTTTATAAAGTATATCAGATATTTTCATATTTAAAGCCAAATGTAAATAGAAATCTGTAAAGGAAAAAAAATACCATAGGAAGTATAATCACAGCAGTGATTCTGAGAGCTAGCACCTATTATGCTACCGGTTAGCATGGTTTTAGCAGATATTACCAGCCTTTGGAGGTTTGTTTTGGTATGTTCTTTTGTTATTTATTTCAGCATGGACTGTTCCTTTGAGGGCTTTCTGTAGTTATTACCAATTTCATAGTTACAAGCTTTAAATGTCTTTTTGTTTTGTTTTTGCCAGGAGCCAAGACATAGGTAATGCACGGCATTTCTCCCTGCATTTTTACCTTCAGAATATCTGTCTTTATTGACTGGGCCTCCAGAACTAGTGCACACACGAGACACTAGTGTACAGATGGAGGGACTCACCTTGAACATCTGGGGTTAATTCCCAGATGCCCTTTGCTTCTCTGCTGCAAGCAAACCCCTCTAGGATGTATTCCTTGTTAAAGAATGTGTGCCCATATCTGGATGGGCATTATATATATATATATATTTTCTTTGGAGGGGGGAGGCATAGATTCCTGGTTATTCTATTTTTAAATAAAAGCTAGACAAAGTGAATTCTATTTTGACTATTGAGAAAGGAATAGTTTTCTATCCCTCTAAGAGTATACTTGAATCAGACATTTTTTAGAATGTCGTATAGCACTGTAGTCATTTCCAAATCCCTAAAGAAAGTTTCTTTGACTCCTTCTTGTTCTGTTAATGCATTGCTCGCTGTCCTTTACTTCCTTCATCCCTATACACTCTCTTCCTAAATCTTACTGTGTGTCTGAAGACCTTGGTCTCCCAAGCTACACCCTTATAATCTACTACCCCCTAAAAGCAAATGGCTCATCCTAAGGGGTGGCTTAAGGTCCCCATCACTCTGTTCAATGATGTTAAGGTGGAAAGTAAAAAAGTGTTGCATTATTACATCCCTACCACAACCTTCAGTAAACTAGAATTTCTTTTCTAGAAATATTAGGTTTTTTAGCTCTGGGCTCTGGTGAGTTGAATTATCCTAGCCTTTGACAATCATGATAGTTATTATTTTCCCATTTGCCATCTTTTTGTATCTAAAGTCTTCCTCTTGTACTGCACAAACCATGGGTTGTACATATTTTTATATATTATGTCTTATTTTATTATTTCTAAATAAAAATTTAAAATGAATTTGTGGAAGTTTCACTGGATTTCTTGTATGATTGCTGTTGAAAGACTGAAATTAATATTCTCAAACAATGGGTTATAAACTCTGGTTATCTGAATGAATAGAGCCATAGAAATTGCCTGAAACACAGGTGCCAGGGACTGGCAGATTAGTTTAATCCAAGTTAGAGGTAATCAAGCTTGTATTTTGATTTGGGACAGAACAGCCTAGAGTATAGGAAAAAGGAAATCAACAAAATAAAAAAAATGGTTTGTATTTTGATTACTAACTTAGTAATTCCATTTTGTTGACCCCTGTCTACAAGTAGATTATTCTGCCTTGCATATTGTTTTACCTCCCCCTTTTTTTCAAATTTTAAGGCAGTGTCTCATATAGTTTAGATTTGCCTTTGATAGCCAAGGATGACCCTGAACTTTTAATTTTCTTGCATCTATCCCCAGTGATGATATTTCAGGCATGAGTCACTATACCGGGTTTATTTGTTGCCAAGGGTGGAACCCTGGGGACTTTGTGCATATACTAGGCAAACACTGATAACTGAGCCAATTTTCCCACTCACCTTTCCCACCCCAAACAAAATCAAGACATTATTTTACTTTTATTGTAGGACTAGGAAGACAGATGCAGTAACCATTAAAACAAAACATTTTGACTTCTTCAGCCTGAGAGATTTTTTTCTTAAGTCAATAATATACCCTTCTATTCCAAAAGTAGCACAGTTCCAGAGAATAGGAGCAAAAATGAGCTGGTGTTTTTGAGTAAAAACATGAGTTGTGAGTAGAGGAGGTGGACCATGTTTGGTTGATTGCCTATGATTTGTCAATTATATGACCAACAAAGAAAATAAGGATGAATTTTTAAAAAGCTACAAAATCAATGAAATGGGATTTGAATTTATTCTATCTGCTTCCACTATGTTACTTATTATTTCACAACACAATTTACCAGCCCTGAATTGTCTGTGAGGAAAAATGGCCATTCCTTCTAACAAGTCACCAATAAAACATTTTCCAAAGCTGGAGACAGAAGAGACTTTCCTATTCCTAAAAATGTGCTTCTTGCTATTTCTTTTATTGAGAGAACCCTTTGAAATGTGGCTTTAAGTTTTTGACAAATTTTAAGTAATTTCATCTTAACAACAAAACTCTGCTTCCTGTTCAATCTCAACTTTAAAAATGAAGTGACTCAGGCTGGAAGAAGCTCTTTGCAAGAAATCTTAACCATAAAAGCCAAGGAAGGATGGGGAGAGGGTTGCTAACAGTAGCAGGTACTGAAGCTGAGATTGTTCCTTGTTTTTTATCTGGACAGTCTGAGATGAAAGGTCACTTATAAGAGGTAGAAGCATTGCATGTGTAAACACCAGTTTTTGTAACCTATATAAATTTCAAGCTTCAGATTCACTTCAGTTAACTTCAAATAGTTCAGGCTTGTCTCTAGGTAAAACCACAAAGCTCTGCCATTCACCAAGCTGCAGGTACCTAAACACTTTATACACTTCTGCTTTTCCTCTGCTGTGGGCAGCTAAAAGGTAACAGAACATTTGTGGCTCAGAGGAGAAAGAAAATCATGGCATGATAAATTCAGGATAGATGCAATAAAGACCCCGCCTCTGTTTTTATTCATTCATTTTTTGTATGTATACATGTGTAAGTTTATCTTTGTATGTATTCAGATATTAAATATAATATCCATAAATAAACCTTCAGTTTGAATTTCTGAAAGGTTTTGTTGATGGCAGGAGCCTTTGAGTGCCATATTCTACAGTCTTCCAAGCTCCAAACTTTGTAGGCCACAGCTCCTTGAATAATATTTATGAAGAAGAAAATGTTTTTTATTCTGTAAGATCCCACTTTAGAGATGTGGAAATTGATTAAATCAACTGGATTTGTTTTTATAAAGCTAATCCCACTTACACATACAGAGGGCACACCAGGCTCCCCAAGTACATCCTTCTAATGCTTTTCTCACATGGCCCCATTGAGTCTAGTAGACCTAAGACCAAAGCCCTGTCTGAGGTTTGCCCTTAATGACTTTTTGAAAAACAATTTACATTCCTTTAAGACAGAGATGGACTAAAACTATCAGAGCACTTAGCTTTGAAATATGAAAATAGGTTCCTAAGGTGCTGGTCTTTCAGAGCTAAGGTATTGGGGGGTGTTCAGTGAAAACTGGAAAGGGGGAGTTATGCTGTCTGGAAATTGGAGAAGTAAGATAACTGGTGAAAAAGGGTACAAATTAGGAGAATTTGGAAGGGAAGAGCCTAAGCTAAGTGAGCCAGCTCCAGCTTGGGAGAGGTACCAAATCTCAAGGATAATAATAATGATGAATAATTATATATAAGTGGTTCTCTCCAAGTAACAAAAATGTGTAGCCTCAGGGATACTCATTGTTTGGAGGAATGATTTTTTTAAATTATAATTCTCTCTCTGGTTTAAAATAATGATTATATATTTCCTTGGGTTACTGAAACTAATTTGTGCCTTTCTTCATGGTGCCATGTAAGCTTCTGCGTGTCTTAGTTACTGTGAAAATATTGCTTGTGCTTTTGTTCACTGACAAATATCACCTAGCACATTCAGAATTTGCCTCTGATCATTTGTATCAAGAAAAACACATGAATACATGATGCTGTGCAACACCTGTACTGTCATGTCATTGATGGGGTATATTATAAACTCCTTTGCTTGTCACAGAGGTGATAGATGATCAAACAGTTCTGTCAGATTGCAGCAATACCGTGCTAGTCAAGAGGATCACATAAAACATGAAAGATCTGGTTCAAACAAAGAGTTTGTCGTGGTTCTTCTTATCTTCAGAATTGTTTCCTCTCCTTTCTCATCCCTTCTTATCATTACCTCATCCCCTCTTCCTTCATGGCACTGGAGACTGAACCCAGCATCTTGTTTTTACCAGGCAAACAGTAAACCACTAAACTAAATTCCAACCCTGTTCATCATTTTAATCTTTAGAAAGGCTTTTATTGAGTTACCTAGGCTGGCCTGAAATTTATATTTTTTTCTGCTTTAATCTTGACAGTAGCTGGGCAGTAACTAGACTCAATATCAAAGCTACTTACTATTTCAGGTTTGAGCTTCTATTGTACTTCTATTCTGAGGTCTTGAGGCTGATCAGGAGTTTGACTTCTAGAAAATTTTATTCAGCCAAGTCAAAAAGAGAAGTTATTGTATAGTTCTAAGTATTTAAAGTTTTCTATGTTTCATTTGACTTCAATAGATTGTCACCTGTGGAGTGGTCAGTATGACCATTTTCTTTGTGTTAAAATGAGAAACTGTAGGTGAGATTAGAAATAAAAAGTATATCTATGACAGTAAATAATAATTACTCAGATATTGCTACCCATTGGGTCTTGTGAATATAGACTAACAGTTTTTAGTGTCTATATTTAGAAACATTTATTTGGAAGTGAAGAGATTTTTAAGGGTTATCACACCATGGATTTGGGTATGCAACAATTTACTGGGGATCATTTTTTTTCCAGAGCACATTTTAAAAATAAGTGAAAATTTTACACAATCTGACTGTTAAATTTTATTATTATGTAAAAAATTGAGAACCCAGATGAAATGACAGAAATGGAAAAATATGAGGGCAATTGTTGAGCTAGGGAGATGATTCTGTGGGCAAAAGTATGAGAATATGACTTCTAATCCCAGGAACCTACAGAGAAGACAGATGGTTAACATAAATTTCTGAAATCACAGAATTCTTACAGAGATGTGAGAGATGGAGACATGAGAATCCCTGGATGTTTTCAGGTGGACCACCCTTCTGGATACAGTGCAGTTGCAAATAAGGAGACAAGCAGAGTCTTAGACAAGGTGGAAGGTGAGGACCAGCATCCAAGGTTGTACTCTGACTTTGACACACATACAGTGACATGTCTGTACCTACAGTTACATACATGAATGAGCACACACATAGGTTGTACACAAAAGTTTTTAAGATAACAAATATCAAGTCCAGCTTCTGGTCCAGCGAGAGAGAGAGAGAGAGAGAGAGAGAGAGAGAGAGAGAGAGAGAGAGAGAGAGAGAGAGAGAGAGAGAGGAGAGTATAGGAGCAAAGGGATCAGGAGGAGGAGACCCACAAAGACAGCTGACATGAACTATTGGGAGTTTACAGGGGAACATTCATGGAAAGAAACCAAAGGTAGATGACTGTCAAAGAGGCTGGGTAGTTTGTGGAGCCTCTTGCAGTAGGATCAGACTATGTTCCTGGTGCATGAACTGACATCTTGGAGCCCATTTCCTACAGAGGAACACATAACTCAGCCTTGATACTGGGATGAGGCAATTTGACCTACCTCAACTGGATATGCCAGATTGAACTAACCCACCATGGGACTTTTTGCCCTCCTTGTTGAATGGGTTGGGAGATGGGGTGGGGAGGTTGAGGGATAATAGGGAGAGACTGGGAGGAGGTAAGAAAGGAGGAGCAGTGGTAAATAGGGAAAAACTTTTCAAATAAAAAAGAATAAAAATTTCAAGATATCACGTTCAAAACGAAAGATGACAAATATCAATTGTTTTGTAATGCTCAACCTAAATTGTTCACATAGACTTTAAGTAGATTTTTGAAAGATTGTGTTGTTATGGGCATATCTTACCTTTCTTCATTCTAATATCAGTTTAGACCATCGATTCTGCTGTGATCATCTAGGTCCCTGATCCTCTAAATGAGGAGCAATTGACCTTCCTTGAGTTAGCACTTGGGTCCTTGTTTGCATAACAAAAAATGAACCAGGGCTCAAATTTTCTAAATTTTCTTTGCTTTTGGGTTTTCACAATTTTTCTAGGACAGCTCTTTATTGGGAGGCTCGGTTAAATTTTTTTATGTGATGCTATAGCAAAGAGGATCTCACTAAATAGTATGTAGGAGTTTATTTTAGAATACATAGTTAGCTCCATCAAAAAGCTACTTATAAAAACATATTATTTACCAATAGAGCTATTTCAAAGGCAAGTTCATGCACATTCTGAGCAACACACTCTTGGCAAAAGCACTCTCAGATGGCAGCCTTTCGTAGCCAGGCAAGGAAAGGTTGAATGAACATGTCAGAGAATTTCTTTATTTCTATTGTACATTTTTTTTCCTGGTGGCCATGAGATCAACAAGTACTACTTTCTGCCTTTTCCAGAAGCAACTAAAAGTTGTAACCAGCATCACTTGATACCCGAACAGTCAATGAGGCAGATGAATAAGATGCTCCAGAGTTGCCATAGAAACTGGAAACAGCATCGAAGTACCTTCTCCTGCATGCTCCTTAATTTCATCTGAGTGACTATGTTCAAGAACCAAAAATAAAAAGTGCACAAAGATGTAATTATATAAAAAGCTGTGTTCAATTATAAATACAGTATGTACTTTTGCCTCTGTCTACAGCTCACTTGCTTCTTTCTCCCATTTGAAGTCATTTGAACTATTCAAGGAAGAGTATCCATTTTGTATTTAACTTAAGTGAGGCACAGATTTGCCAAGATAAGAAAGCTAGGCTTTCTTCTTCATTCCCACCTTTGGCTAGTTCACGCTTTACATCTGCTTGATGATATTTCTTATAATAGGGTCCCTATGTGGAATGCTTATGCTGGACCATGTGAGTTTACCTGGAGGTCATGAAATTGCCCTGCCATTAGTTACTCATGAATATCTAGATATGTAGAACATTCTGTAGGTTTATGAACTTTTTGTAGGCTAATAAAAATAAACAGCAGAATGCCAAAAAAAGTTATTACTAGAGAAGGCCAACAGAATCTTTTTTTTTTAAGTCTTGTTGCTACTTGTAATAAACAGGTTATTTCACAGTACAGGGATATCATAGGGACCTCAATAGTAACTCCCTTGCAGCATGCACTTTGGAGGATATGTTCAGAATGTATAGGGTCTGCTTCTCTTTGTATACTTCTTAATTGGGCTGCTGGATCAAAATTTCTGATAGAGAAAAAACAAATACTTCGTCCTTATGATAAATCAAGGCAGTCCTGGGCCTGCATGTTGGCAAGCTTTGAAAGGTGACTGTGCCTAGGTAGTGGCTTCCTGTTAGTGATTTGCATGAGGTTGTGTGCACCATAGAATTTACTCAAGAGGAAAATGCAAAGGTACAGGGTGTGTCTGGTGAGACAGGACACAGCTGATTTGTTGTCTGTGAGTCTGTCTCCTGGGAGCTCTTGATTTAAGAGGACTATATAATCAGGCAGTACACTAGGTCTCTCTACAAGGCAAACAAGTCCTTTACATGAAAAAATATGAAAGGATTTTTTCCCTTTAGGATAGTTGGCAACCAGCAAGTAAAAATTGCTGCTGGTTTATCTAGTGCCACTTGGAAAGCCAGACTGTCTATGTTGCTTAAATACCTATTGAAACCAGGTATATGCTTGCCAAAAGAAAAAGAAAAAAGAAAAAGTAAATCCTTGACTATATATGGTTGAAAATTTTTACTTAATGAATATATAATTTCTAAACTTTTGTATCCAGGACTATCAAACAAATACAGAATGAAATTTATTTAAACACAGCTTAGAATTTCAGAAGGATGTTCTATGCTTCATCTCTGAGTCTTGTTATGCTGGTTTGAAAGTCTTGATTTATGCTGTCTTTATGGTTTGTTTAGGATTATTGTTTGTATACAATATTAATGTATATTGAGTACTCAGTTCCTCATTGGATTTGCAAATATAATATAATCACCTAACCTTGCACAATATCAACTGTGTAGACCACTCATGTAGGAGATATAAGAGAACTTCTCACCACACTCTTCATAGTGAGCATGAAAATGGTCTTATTTCTTTAAGAGTTTTTTTTCCCTTCTTTTCTCTCAGTACATACCCAGTCACATGAATTTTCTTATCTGCAGTTTCCCTTGAAAATGCTGAGTAAAACAAAAGGCCTTATGGGTAAGAAGACACTCATTAAACATGGAGTGTCCTGCATGAGCTTTATGGTGCTTTACACTGTGCTTGCATCACTAAAATTCACAAATGAGTCAAACTACATCACCACAGTCTGAGGTTTCATTTCAGTCTCTCTGGCTGAAAGTCTGATTCCAGATCACACTTTAGGCACCAGAGACAGCCTTGGGAGGTAGTTATGTGAGCTACACACAAACTGATATCAACACAGGGCAAAAGATACACCATTGAGCTCTGCTTGGTCTAAGTTGTCCTGTGAATTTTCTGTGGTGCTTGGGATCACAGTTCTGAGTCCACAAGTGACTCCACTGGGATATTAGCAAACAAAGAGTGTCTTACCTCCACCTTTAGTGTGCATCTCATACCACCAATAGAGTCAAGTGCAGCTCATAAGAGGGACTCCTTTCCCCTGAGCAATGCATGACCCATCCATGGTAGGACTTTTTCCCTCAGATCTGTTCCAGGTCATATGGTATCTACATTTTTCTCTTCTGAATAAAACACATGTTACTTATGCAAATGGTATGTAGAGTACACTTGAAAGTGTCTAAAAAATTTATCTTTCTCTTCAAGATGATATTGATTTATTTCAGATAATGTCTCATACAGTCCAGAATGGCCTTAAAGTCTATATGTAGCTGAGAATCACTTTAAACTTCTTATTTCCCGACCTCTGCTTCCTGAGTGGATGCTGAGATTCCAGGCATGTTCCACCATGGCTAGTAGATAATGGCTCTGGGGATTGAACTCATGGCCCTGCATGCTAGGCAAGCACTCTGTCAACTGACCTATGTGTCTTACCTTTACTCTCTTATGTGTAACTTTTTAGAAGTTAATCATTTGTTTACACATACATGTATAGGTACACTTCTGTGACTTTCATACAGGCATATGCTCTTCTTAGAATGATGGCAGCCAATATATTTGTATTGATTCCCAAGACAGAAGAATCTCCTAGTTAAAAAACCTTTAATCTTCAAATCACATCTAGCTTGAGAAAATAGCAAATTAATTTTATTTAATTAATTTAATTTGGGAATTCCATATACTGGGACTGTGTTTTCATCCTTTCCACTCTCTCTGTCTCCCACAGCTCTTCCCATGTCCTCCCACTTCCTTTTTTAAGTTTATAAGGCCCTTTCCTATAATTATTATTGTCACACACATGTACAGCCCATTGAGTCTACCTAGCACTGGTTGAAAAGGGAAATTAATTTTGCCTTTTCTCAAGACCCATGACTTTCCCTTTCAGAAGCTCTCTGCATTGCTCTGCTTTGCTGCACCCTGTCTTGATTCCATCCTTTACCTCTTAAAAAATTATCTTTCTGATTTTCAAAATCTTGGAAACTTTACACATTTAATGTACTCCTCTCCATTCCCCATTTTCTCTAGCCATCCCATCTCAGCTCAACCACTTTGATTACTAACCCTTTTTGCTTTATCTTTAATAGTGAACTTTGGAGAAAACACATCATTGCAATCGCATGCTGTAGAGGATCATATACATATAATTATTTGTGTGTATAAAGACATAAATATAAAGATATATAACTTAGCATACATGTTCTTTTGAGGAAGTGATTCAATTCTAAGAAAAATTTCGTTAGCACCTTCTATAGGTCTTATGAAACAGACTTACTTCTCTCTGTCCTTTTATTTGTATATAAAACATATGTTATCCTTTATCCTGAAATATAACTTTTCTCCCAATTCACCTTCCACAAAGATGTAGTTGAGAATAAGTGGTCTTTGACAAGTTACTTCAGCAGTTTGTTTGAGTACTGGTTGGATCATATGGAAGTAAGGATGAAGGTGATAATTTGGGGGAAAGTGTTTTATAAATTATGTAATTGGCTCAGAGGGTAAAGTGCTTACTGTGCCAGCATGAGGACCTGAGTTCAGATCCTTGGCACTCAGATAAAGTTAGTGTTTTTGGCATCCTACCTATCCCAGTGATCAGAAGTAAGGATGCTGGAAGTCAGGATCAAACTGGCTATTTGTACCAGCTGACTAGGTGAGCTACAGTTCAATTGAGAGGCTCTGCTTCAATATGGAACATGGACAGTGATCAAGAAAGACAGTTGATGTCAGTGTTTGACTTCCATATGCATGCACACATATGTAAATAAATCTATAAAGGCATGTGAGCATGTATATAACCAGACATCACACATATATACATGCAAACTTATATGCTGTTATGTGAATGTTGTTTGTATACTCACAGAAGCATTTTTTCTTTTCTTTTCTTTATTTTGTTTTTCCTTTCTGTGTTAGTCTTCTCCTTAACTTCCAGATATTGGAACTGGAAAAACCCATTATTTCTTTGCAAAATGTTTCTCCAGAACAAGGTACCTGGAGCTGTGATAGCTATTTCATATTCAATGGTGCTCTTTGCAAAGAGCTTGCAGCAGAGTTAGGGAGAAGGAGAAAAGCAATTATAGTAATCTAATTTTAGATTTCTATATTTGTGCTCTGACCTTAGCAATTAAGCCAAAGGCCTCCAATGAAGTGTCTGTGAAGACAGAAGCTAAGCATTCTTCTACACAGTTGCTGAAACACTCCACAGCCTGTCTGTCATGTTCTGTTGAATTCTGAGTGGAGATCTTCTTTTTTACATTTTATTTTCCTACTTGTGTCTCTAGGACTAGAGCTTATGCACCTGGACTCTGGCACTATGTGAAGGGAAGGTGTTGTTCCTGGCAAAATTCTCAGTAGCAAGCCTATCAGATTACGGAGTGGATTTCCTTTATCTTGGGGCATTGGACTCTACTCAGGGAGCAAGAAGGCTAGAATTTCATGTCTTGTTTGGACATGCTACTTGCTCCTTCTTTTCCTTTTGGAGAGAATACTCTCTTGGCACATATTCTACTAGGGTCAATGTCCATATAAGAAATATATCTGGAGCACTAGATGCCCTTTGCTGAACAAACATGACCTTATTGTCTAAAATGACATCTACTCCCCAAGAACAAGAGGCTGGTCCTTCCTAGAATTTGTGTATAAGCACTGTTCCTGAAGTGTGGCAGGGTTTGGCAGTATTTTTATCAAGACAAACTGTATAAAAATGTGTCCTTTCCTACACTATGCCCAAGAGGGTGTTTCTCCTCATCAGACTCTGAGAATTATGTTCTCCTACTTGGTATGGGACATTTTATTTTCAGTGTGCATGGCTGCATCTTTAGGATAAGTCTTTATCAGACTGTAATATTACAAAAAATCTGCTAAGAATGAAGCATTTACTTTCTTTTGACAGACTCTCTTTGCAAGAAAATGTTATTCTTGGCAAAGAGTTATGAAGAAAATTTATTCCCATAACTGTACACAAGGCAGGCAGGCAGAAAGACAGATAGATACACACACACACACACACACACACACACACACACGGAGAGAGAGAGAGAGAGAGAGAGAGAGAGAGAGAGAGAGAGAGAGACAGAGACAGAGACAGAGTGAGAGAGAGGAGACAGACTGACAGAGACAGAGAGACAGGGAGATGATATAGATAGATAGATAGATAGATAGTGGATGGATGGACAAACATATGGATGAATGAATGAATGGATGGGATGGATAGCTTGTCATCCACGAACATCCAACAGTCTCACTCTCAGAGCATCTCTTGGGACATTGGTAAGAAGAAAGGAAGAAAGTCAGTCCTGAAACCATACAGACATCAGGATTTGAGGCCTATACTTTTATTTCTATGTCATGGCTAATTCATGAGAATTTAAAAAGTAACTATAGTTTGAGGATAAATTGCATTTGCCCTTCCCATTTGCAACTTGGAAATTTGGTACGATGAAAATACATAACATTTTTAATACTCTACCAGAGTTTGCATGGAATTTAGCAGATTTACTTTTAAATTAATTTTGTATTTGCGATAAATATGTTAAGTCTATGATGTTTCATAACTATCAGTTTGCCAAAACCCACAGATTACAATATTTTATAGCAGAATGGATTCTAAACATTTTCTAAATAGACTGCTGTGCATCAATCAGTACTTAAAAGTGTTTACAAATGTCTACTTTGTGCCATGTTTGGATAGTACAGGCCTTTAAAATCTCAACACTCTGCAGACAGAGGCAGGCATGTGTCTATGATTTGGAGCTAGCTCTGTCTACATAGCTAGTTCCAGGTCAGGCAGACCTACATAGACATTGCCTGAATCAATCGACTGATCAATTGATTAATTAATAAGTTATAGATTGATACATTGTTCATGGAATATCTACACCTTGCAGTGCATAACAAAAAAATAAATTGAATGAATGTTAATACATTTTATTTTCAACTTGAAGGAAATTCATTATAATTCTTAAGATAAAGTAGACACTATAACAAAGCAAATTAAAAATACTTCTACTACATCAAGACAGGAACTGTGGATTAAGCTGTGAATTCAAGGAAGTAGGTCAGGTTATTAATTTGATATTGAGCACAGTTGACTTTGTGTCTGTTTTTCAGAGTCTGCAGCAGTCTAATCTTGATTTGGTATGCCCACACTTGATTTAAAATCACTCTGGTTATGAACAGAACCTCCAAGCCCCTCAAGGAACAGGTACTTGAGAGGCCCTACAATCCTGCAAACCCAGACTATCACCTGCAGCTCTGCACTTACACGTGAAAGTGTTTTAATAACTTCGTAGGTGGAATAGTGAGTCTATTGCAGTATATTCCGTTTAACTAGGGGTCCTAGCTACATCCTGCAGGGGTGACAGATACAGCATAGCCATTGGCCTGCCTAATATTTTAATGACTTGGAGAAGACAAGAAAGGTTCGAATGCTTTTCTAAGGTTTGGCTACATCAGTTCTTGGTCTTGTCTTTGTCTCTTTCTAGAGGAGGTATAGTTTATTAATTAATAATAATAAATTTCATAATTGTTAATAATTGTATACATTATTGTTTTTATCAGTGAGAGAAATTGAAATAAAAAATGTTTTCAGTATTTATATGAAAATATGGAATATTTATACAAGAGGACATGTGTATTTGTTAGAGGCATTAAAAAGTGAGGGAATTAGATTTAAGGCATATATAAAAATAGTTTGCATATGTCATGGCATACTTATTTATTTATTAATCTAACAACAGACCACCACTTTGCTTCTCTGCTGTTTGTTTGAAATAGAGTACTTGTATGTAGCTCATGGACCTCCTTGGTCAACCTTCTGAATTTATAGGTATATACCACCACACATTGCATTAAACCAAATAAATTTAATAAAGTTAAATGAAACAGGTTTATGTATTGATTTTATATACCATAATTATACAAATGGGAAAGAAAAATGTATATATTATTATTATTTAATTAAAGAAGGGCAGGCAAGGTGGTACACATCTGTACTCCTGACCCTCCAATACTTGGGGGGAAGAGGAGAAGAAATTATGAGTTTAAAGCCAGCTTTTATATAAAGTTCCAGTTTTGAGCCATTCAATGTTATAAGGAGATGAGGGTGTGGGAGTTGGGAGCAATCTAAAGCATTTCTGGATAAAAAAATAGATCTATGTTGTCTAGGACAACATTTCATTCTCTGAGAACATGTAACAGTATCTCTTAATATTTTATCATTTGTTACAACAAAGACTCCCACAACAAAGAATTATTCAAGATATAATTTTGACAGTCCTGAAACTGAAAAAATCATTTTAGATTATAGTTAAATTTTCTTCTCTATGTTTTAAATGTACAAAATAAAAGGTTTTATAATGACATTTCCATATATGAATATGCTGTATTTTTATCATAATAGCCCTTCTGCTATCATTATTTATTCCCTATTTCCCCTCACATATTCCCTTCCACATCTCTAATAGACCTGTTTCATATCTATCCTTATATGTTCTCAGATGTCACCTGTGAGATACAATCTGTGGGATTTCTCTGTCCTTACAGTGTTGGCTTATTTCACTTAACACAGTGAATTCAGTCACTTAACACAGTGACTGAAAATGACATGATAACATTTCTCTTCCTTGTGATATATCTTTGTTTTATCAATTCATATATTGATGAACAGATGGTCTGACTCATGGCTGTTGAGAATAGTGTAGCAATAAAATGGGTGTGTAGAAGTGACAGTGGGAAATAAGACTGAGTGCGTGGTTTAAGGGCTTAAAGGCGAGAAAATTATACTGGAAATAGAAGATTGTGAGCAGTTACTGAAGTTCCTTGTGCTGAGAGTGATAGAACTATATTCAAAAAGACAAAGTGTCAAATACATAGTGTTGCATGGAAGAGCAAGAAATGGAGACAGATATAAGCATACCTCTTAACAGCCCATGGTAATATTTCAAGTACAGATAATGAGTACTTGAGCGTAAAAAGGCAAGAAAGCTATTGGTTCTGGAAGCATTGCAGAGGAGGAGTGTACATAACTTGGTAATTGTTTAGATTAGGTGAAATAATAAGTGGTTATAAAAGTCACACTATAGATGCACTGATAAGGAGAAGAGTCAGGTGAGGGCTGGTCCAAAACAAGAGACAGCACTTTTAATTTTGAGGTTTGGGCAAGTGTTCCATAGATAGACACATCAAATTAGATGCTACAAGGCAGGTAGAGTCAACTTATCCTTCTGTCTACATTCCTCAACTCTTCCAATTGAGTTGATTCCAAGTTACCACCCTCTGCAACACAGTCATCTTCCTCTTCCATAAGGAGGGGGATGAGTGTGGCTTTCTAGCCCTAACTCCTGAGGCCAGTTCATCCAGTCTCATCCTAGAATGACAAGAGTTCACCAAATATTTAGCCTTCATGAAGGATGCTCATTAATTGTCTTAATTTACCATCAGTTGTGTCTGGTTCTGTCTGCAGTTTTTCTGATTCCAGAGCAGTAACATTGCGAGTCACATTTGTGTTCTGGGCATGAATTCACATTTATGTAAATCCTCCACATGCTGCTACAGATCCACTCAAGCTGACTGCTCAGCACATCCCAACATGTATATTTGAGAGGTTTCCATGAATTACATTCTTTGTTTTAATCCAGCATTGACTCATTCTCATGTATTTATCATCACTCCTGCTGCAACTTGACCCACGGCACTTTGTTAACCTCATTATAAATGTCTTATTTTAGAGTGGGCATACCTTCTGTCCTGCCTCCTCCATGGCATAATCAGAGAAAAGGAGGCAAGAAAGTAATCACTGTTCACAGTTCATGTACACAGCAGCCATAAATGGGCACTTTGATATACTCATAAGATAGAAGTCTGACTAGTTTTATTTGTTCTGACTTATGCAAGGTATCTTTGTTTTCCTTGCAGGATTTCTTCATATTTCTAGCTTTACTAAAACATATAAAAAACTTGTAATTTGATACATTCTAATCATATTTTTTCATGTATTTTGAGCTTATACTATAAAGCTATAATTCTCAACCTTTTTAATGATGTGACCCTTTAAAACAGTTCCTTATGCTGTGGTGACCCCCCCATCATAAAATTATTTTTGTTGATACTTTGTAACTGTAATTTTACTACTGTTATGAATTGTAATCTAAATATCCGATATGCAGAATATCTGATATATGATCCTTATGAAAAAGCTGTGTTACCTCAGAAAGAGTTGTGACCCACAACTTGAGAATCATTGCTATAAAGAGTCAAATGAACACAAGACACTTAAACTCTGCTAAATTACAAACTCTTCTTTACACCTCATGAACATTTTCTCAGCTAGTTTACAAAGCATAGTAGAACTGCATTGCACTTCTGAATCTACATAAATGTAGCTTATGAGTTTTGTTGACAGAGCTATATTTGGCACTTCATGTTTTTAAGTTTAACGTTTTCATGCTCCAGTAGACAAATACATGTGCAAAGTAATGCATGCTCCACCATGACTCCTGCTTAAGAGACTCCACTCAGATTGCTTCCCATAGTGGCATGGATCAGGAGAAGATCATTGATTTCTCA
The DNA here is from genome assembly GCA_004025045.1 of Sigmodon hispidus. NCBI lineage: Eukaryota > Metazoa > Chordata > Mammalia > Rodentia > Cricetidae > Sigmodon > Sigmodon hispidus. The sequence goes on along the minus strand of PVIH01009033.1, from coordinate 21,176 downwards.
TTTATTTATACCACAAAAAAACTTGCTACTATAGAGAAAGATTGGTCAGTGTCATTGATCAGCCATAGGCTTATTTTAGATGTGTATTACAATGGACAAAACCATTCCTCACTGACCCAGAATCCTAAGTCATTACATCCTTTTATCACCATTCACACATTGATTAGGCCTAGAGACAGACAGACATATATACTGAGTTTAACTATAATTGAGCTTCTGGAGTTTCCCACCATGATTTTAAATTTATTCTGTTGTATTTTTCCCTTTAGAGAGGGTTTGACTTTGTACCCCTGATTGTCTTGAACTTTGTGTGCACTACCCTGGCTTCAAATTTATAGCGATCCATCTTTCTCTGCCTCCTGGGTGCTGGGATAGAGTCAGGTACCACCACACCTTTATCTGTTCTATTCATTATAGCAAAAATCTTAGATGAAGAAGCTTTCACCACTGGCTGGGAAGAAAAAAGAACTTTGTTAATTATACCACTTTAATTATATTACTTAACATCTCTACTAATCATCCGTACTATTTGAAATTCAAAATCAGTTGTCCATTTACCCTAAGCACTTTAAGGTGATTGAGAAAGCAATGGAAAAGCAGGTTATGACTTCAAGTCCTATAAGGATGTTGCCCTATGCTTATTAAATCAAATGCATCTAAACTGTTGGGTGGATGCAATTTGTGGCATTTCAGGATAAAGTGATGTTTTTGTTGAATAGCCTTCATTTATATATTCCATCTGATAATGACTTAGTGTGGATGATTAAAGATAAATATCTCTGATGGCAAAAAAATGCATTTTTTAGGTATTGATACTGGGCTTGGCGAACAGGTTGTTAACTCTAGATCACTGCAAACTACAACCACTGAACAGCTTGGGATCTGAAGCACCTTGGACAGGCACCTTGAAGCACATTCCTGCCAGAGGAACGCCTAACCCAGTCTTGATGTTGGGACAAGGAAAGCAGATCTGCCTGGAGTGGATGCTCAGCTAAGCCACCTTGGGACCTTGGGACTTCCTGCCCTAGCTGGAGAGGAGATAAGGAGATGGGGAAAAGAGACAGTGACTGGGAGGAGTGGGAGGAGGAAGCAAGTTTGAACAAAGGGATACATGGATAAAAGATGAGACTTTATTCATAATAATAAAAAAAAAGAATTCCAGGAAAGCTTAATTTGCTCAGGTTAGTTCTATAGAATCTTTCAAACGCATGAAAATATTGAAGAAATCATCACTTTTTGGCAATCTTACCAAAAGCCATCTACAGATTCATGCACTTCCCATCAAAATTCCAACACAATTTTTTTACAGACCTTGAAAAAAACAATACTCAATTTTATTTGGAATAACAGGAAGGCCAGGATTGCCAAAACAATTTTGCTCAACAAAAGAACCTCAGGAGGCATCACCATCCCCGACTTCAAGTTATGTTATAGACCTATAGTATTAAAAACAACCTGGTACTGGCATAAAAACAGACTTGTGGATCAATGGAATTGAATTGAAGACTCAGACATTAACCCACACACCTAAGAATACCTGATTTTCTACAAAGAGGTCAAAAATACTCAATGGAAAAAAGATAGTATCTTCAACAAATTGTGTTGGCATACCTAGATGGCAGTATGTAGAAAAATGCAAATAGATCCAAGTCTATCACCCTGCACAAAATTCAAATCAAAGTGGATCAAAGACCTCAACATAAACCCAGCTACACTGAACTTGATAGAAAAGAAAGTGGGAAATATCTTCCAATGCATTGGCACAGGTGATCACTTCCTAAATATAACACCAGTAGCACAGACACTAAGAACAACAATTATTAAGTGGGACCTTCTGAAACTGAGAGGTTTCTGTAAGGCAAAGGACACAGTCATTAAAACAAAACAACAGCTTACAGAACAAGAAAAGATTTTTCACTAACCTTACAAGTGATAGAGGACTGATCTCTAACATATATAGAGAACTCAAGAAACTAGAACCCAAAACCTTGAATAACCCAATCAAAAAATGGAGTTCAGAAATAAAGAGGGAATTCTCAGCAGAAGAATTACAAATGGCTGAAAGGCTCTTGAAAAAATGCTTAACATCTTTAGCCATCAGAGAAATGTGAATCAAAACAACTTTGAGATACCACCTTACATCTGTCAGAATGGCTAAGACTAAAAACACAGAAGACAGCCTATGCTGGAGAGAATGCAGAGCAAAAGGAACACTCCTCCATTGTTGGTGGGAATGTAAACTTGTTCAGTCACTCTGAAATGCAGTATGGAGGTTACTCAGATAACTGGGAATCAATCTCCCCAAGGATCTAACAATACTACTATTGGACATATGCCCTAAAATGCAGATTCACACCCCAAAAACATTAGTTCAACTATGTTCATTGTGGCATTATTCATAATAGCAAGAACCTGGAAAAAAACCTAGATGGCCCTCAATAATAAATGGATTAACAAATTGTGGTACATCTACATAATGTGTGTGTGTGTGTGTGTGTGTGTATGTGTGTGTGTGTGTGTCTTCAACACATGCCACTGTGTACATGTGAAGGTCAGAGGACAACTCTCAGTAGTTTGCTGTCTTGCTCCATCATGTGGGTACCAGGAGAATGCAGGTAGTGAGGCTTGGTACCCAGCACCTTTACCTACTGAGCCCCATTGCTGGTCTGTAACTCAGTATTGTTTTACTTGAATCAATCTTAACTATTATTTATACTGCAATGAACCACCATTTGGTGACTAATTAGAGAAAATTATATTCTCTTATATGGGTTGCATGTTAATTGATATATGTGTTTAGCCACTTTTATATTTATGTTTTGCACTGCATTATGAATTTCTGATCTTGGTTTTCCATTATTCCAGGAGGCCCCAGATTTTATGAAAAAAAATATCTGCATTGCTGAGCTTATCTATTAATTCTCATTTTTATGTGTGCATGGATCCAACCCAACTGTTCAACATTTGTTTGCATTAAAAATGAAAAGTAATATACAAAGAGTTGATTTAAAAACTTCTAAAAGTGAATGAACAACTATTGTTTCACTGTTGAAATTTAGATGCACATGCATTGTTTCTAAAATATTTGTAACTATTTAGTGATTAGTTACTAATTTAAAAGAATTTTTTTAACTCTTAGATGTTTGATAATCACTAGGAAATATTTCATCCATTCTTTTGTTCTTTTCATTTGCAGTTTTCTTTAATCTAGAACTACTGAATAAATACACAGATAAAGCATGCTCACTTTTTTCTCGTCACCTTTAGATGATGACATAAGCTCACAGAGTTGTAGGCATGAATTCTTACTAAAGTGGCTTGGTGTCATAATGTTTATTTTTATTGCATGTATGGAAAGAAGCAGCTACTTAGGGTGACTTTTAAATGTGATTAATAACCTTGTATCTAATGAATCTGCCTAAGCAGCAATTTTAAAGGAAAGGCAAAACAGAAGAGGTCTTGTCTGGCAATGTTCCACAGAAGACAGGCAAAACAACACAGTGAAGGAGGAAGAAAATGTTATGCAATTGTGAATGAGGAAACGGGCAGAGCTGCAATGGTGAGAGCCTTGAGCTTTAGCCAAAAACAAAGAAGTCTCACTCACAATCTTCTACCCTTAGTTAGTAACCAAATGACTTCAAAAAAGACAAAAAAATCAAAGGTTCAACTGAAGACTTCTTTCTTGGGGAAAAAAAAAAATCTCGATACTAAATTTTAAAGAGTCCAAGTCTCAGGCACAAGGCATCAAGGAGTGGGGACTGACCATTCTCAAAGATTTGATATCTCAGTTCAGATGGGTCATGAGGTGTAGGGGACTGAGACCTAAGTCAACAAGTATCTTTAGACCTTTGGTCTGAAAATCAGAGTAGTGAAGAGAAAATATCATCTGACATCATTAGGGACAGAGAGCCTGCTGAGGTCAACCCAATGGCAGAAGGGAAGAAAAAGAGAGGGCATGCCTGAAGATCAGGGACAGTCAGCCAGCTGAGGATCATTCTAAAGGAGAGAGAGAGAGAGAGAGAGAGAGAGAGAGAGAGAGAGAGAGAGAGAGAGAGAGAGAGAGAGAGAGAGAGAACTCAACATCAGTACACTCATGGCTACTTGAGGCCCCTTTATCCTACCCTCAGACATACCTTTGGCTGTCTGTTTTCAAGGTCAACAGTAGTCCACAAATGCTTAATGGAACATATGAAAAGTAAGCAATTCACATGATTCAAGCAACTTTCAATGCAGCATATTGTCATAATCTATTGTTATCATTTTTAGATCTTACCGTGGTTAACTGGCAACTTTAACCAAGATTAGTCCCACATTTAGGAAAAAGCATAAAGTGCAGGATTTAGCACTAACCTTAATCTCACTTTTTTGATGGCAGTCTTGGAATTTATTTTTTTGTTGATAATGGAGCAATTAGTGCACTCTGTATCCTGGGATGATTAAAAGGAAGAAATACATAATGGATGAGGAAAGAAAGCAAAAAACAATGATGAGCAAGTGGAAGTATATATTCTTCTTTGCTTCTTTATAACTGGTTTGATATTCTTGCCAAATATAGATATATCTTTTTCTATTTTTTCTGTTTATGGTTTTCTAGAAATCAGAAGCTCATGTGATATTCTGAGTCCATCTCCATCTGAACCAAAAAGGTATACTGTGTTCTACACTTAACTCACAGAAATAGCCCAAGACTTACAGCAATTGCCTGAGTCTCCAGAGAAGTCCTAAAATAATCAACAAATATCATTTCTCTTTCACACTTCTTTAAGCAATTATGAAAAAATAACTGAAGTAAATTTAATTTTAACCCATAAGCTATCTTTAAACACTATAAATGTAGATTAGGAAAATATAAATTTACATGGTTATTTTCAAAAGTATGTTTGTATTGAGAATATCTTAGTCAGAAATTCATTAACTTTTAACTCATGCCTTTTAAAACTGATGCGCATGTGTGTTAAACAAATGTTTAAGAGTTTCCTAAATTTTTGTTTTATTTTCTTATATAAAATGTTAATAATCATATCAGCTATATAGATTTAAATAAAAAATTACATAAAGAAAAAGGTATAGAAAGTTTTAAAACAATTTCTGGTGTACTGTAGGGGTCTAATTCAATTCATTTAAAATAGAATTCTGATTTACCAATATTTTGTGTTTATCTAAAAATATGTTAGGGTTGTTTTTTAAAAAGTCATGTTAATTTTAAAGTTATAAAACAAAGAAAGTAAAATATATTTCTAAAATATTTTAAATAACTCATTTGCTGTGAGTCTGTCTCCTAGCAATGTCAGAAGCTATACCCCAAAAGTCTCACTAATATGAGTGCCTAAGCATGAGAAGAACAAAGACAACATAAATTGACTGGCTCATGTGGATGGGAAAAGTACATAAGGCCTCAAGCCTACATGAAGAAGTCAAGGAACTAAGGAGTGCCAGAAGTTGGAAAACTAGTCTTCTTTGGGGAAGAGCACACCAATCCATTAATCCATGCCAAATAGTCAGCTCTGAAAACATTCACACAAGTAATGATAGGCAGCCTTATGTGTGTGTGTAACAACAATTATTGGGAATAGGCTCTGAATTAGAAAGAAAACAGGCAGGTATATATGAGAGGGCTTGGATGAAGAAAAGTAAAAGATGTGATGAAATTATAATCTCAATTATGACATATATCATAAAATTATAGTCTAACTATAAAAGTAAAACAATAACTATAATAAATTATGAGGGTGTTACAGCTCAGTTGGTAGCATGCTACATTACCACACAGAAGCCCATGGATCAATCCCTGACACTGTCTAAGACTTGGCCTAGGAACTGAAGAGCTGGATCAGCAGTTAAGGGCACTTATTGTTCTTATTACAGACCAGAATTAATTCCCAGCCCCCACGTGGAGGTTCACAGCCATCTGTAACTCCAGTTCAAGCACTGCACACATGTGGGGCATAAAATCAAATAAGTAAACATACCTTTATCAAAAACCTTGGCCTGGAACTTTTTTTGTAATCCTGACCACAGGAGGTGGAGATAGGTAGATCGGAACTTCAAAGCCATCCTCAGATATATAGTAAGTCTGAATCTAGCCAGGGCTATATGAGTTTGTGTCTTAAGTATCCTCATCATCACCATCAGCAGTAGCATCATCATTAGCAGCAGCAGCAGCACCTTCAGTACCTTACAATTAAGGGTTAGCTCTCTCTTACAGTTGAAGATAGGTAATATTTTAAAAATACAATTTTAAATAAATTTAAAGATGAAAGCCTTATTTTACCTTTGGTTCCAGTGTATTTGTTAAAGATGAAGATTCCAGGTTCTTGGTCTATTTTAAGTAGTAGCTAAAGAAAACACTCTTAAGTTAGAAAAATTAGAAAATGGTTCCTTTTTATTATCTATTTATTTATCAACATCTATTACTATATAAAAAACACATTTGTTTGATATTTCTTTAAAAAGATACAGTATTGAGAATATCTTAAAGGAAGAAACTTGATAAACACAGCTTCAAATTTAACAATAGTTGTAGTTAGTTTGTTCTTATGTAGGCATATTAAATAATGAAAATAACTATTCTCTGTGTCTCTTTTCTCTAAAATACATGGAACATAAAAAATAAAATCTAAGGCACCTCAAGCCAGATTAGGTTCAGCTACAGATGAAGAAAGTGCAGTAGGTCACAACTACTGCCCACGGATACACTATGGCTACACAAATTCTTGCTAAGCAACCCTTCCTTCTACAGTCAAACCAGAAGGGTTTTTTTCCCCTGTCCATCCTGCAAACATCATTTCAATCTTAGCTTTATGAAGGCAGCAACGAAGTCTCTGAGCTTTTACCTGGTTCCAGCTATTTCAGAGCTGTCAAGCTTGTCTATCTGGAGGATGGTCACATTCTGCCTCCTTTGCACCAGCTCTTGTGCCCACATTTGCAAACACAAACTGATCTGCAAGGTTTTACAGGAGCAGTTGGGACCTCTGGGGTCTCAGAGCCTATAGGAGGCTGACTTACAAAGCCAAACTCTAGGCTGTAGGGACCTTTTGGCCTCCATGAAAAGATTTGTCTCTTATGCCAGAAGGTTTCCTTTTAATTTAGCATTTCAACCTGTTATGGGCCGGGGATATGGGCATTGTTTCTCTAATACTAGCACATTTGCAAAAGTGGAAAGAACTCTCTGCAGTGATCCCTTGGGCAGAGAGATTGTAACATCCAATGACACCAGTCCTGGCTACTATGCTATAGAAGGAAGGCTCTGTAGCTTGCTTATCAGCCCTTCAGGACATAATTTTAATAATGTAGAATGAGAGGGTACTACTCGTCAGACCTTCAGGGAAAAGTCTCTGCAGCTTTGAGTGCTACAATTTCTAGAGAGTAACTCTAATGCTCAATGTCAAGGATCTAAATATGCAATACTCATGTATTATGCTAAAGGGCTTATAAATGGAGACATATTATAAGTGATCTGCATATGTATGCATTTTAAATGATCACTATATGCTTCTGTATTTGCATGTATACTTGTTCACAAGCTGTAGAAATTTAATATGTCAATGGATTTCAAATGTTTTCTATATTATCAGTGTAAACGTTATTGATACTATTAATACTATTAACATAAGCACATGGAAAAACTGATGCATTTCCTAATGGTTGACTTTCTTAGAGATGAATCTTGCCTTATTCCAAATGCTATAAATACAATACAGACAGTGTTATATGCACCAACCAACAAAATCCCTATTAAAAATTTAGCATGGTATAAGGTATTTAAAATTCATGTAGCTTGCATAAAAAACAGCTAATAGGTTAAAAAATCTGCCCCAGGGAAGATGTGACAGTGAGAAGGCCATCTGGGGTAGGTAGTAAACGTGTATGTGAGCCTACATGTGATGCACGCTGCTTTTTAAAGGAACACTTTCGTAGGCGGTTCTTTTTTATCCTACCATTGCTTTGTACTGGAATCCTCCCCCACACTCTTTCATTTAGTTGCACTTTAAGAAAGCCAAACTCATGAAAAAGATATATATTTCTCTTTGTCCTTTACTGAAGCAGAACCTCTTCTTATTTTTGGACACTGTCATAAGGGGATGTTGTAGAAACACTGAATTTTTATTTGTGGAGAGGGGCATCATGCTCTTCCTAACTTCAGAAAGACCTGAAGGAAATCATTCCCTATGAAAACAGACTTTCAAGGTCTCTTGGAATGGGATAGTGCTGTTTCTAAGGTAATGAGTCTTTTGGCAATGATCTTCTGGGATCTTGAGTCAGGGTCCAGGAGAGTTTAGTTACTCTGGATGAATTTTTATTAGCAGTAGGAGAGCCAGACATGATTATTTACAGCCAAGATTTACAACATTTAAGGGGAAAATAAAAACACCAGTTCCTTCCTACTACCAAACATTTTTCTGTTGAAAGTCATAATTGGTGCATAGTTTGTAGGGATATTAGAAGGAGTAAGTCTTTGATTCTTGTCAGAACATTGTTTATACATATTAACATGTTTGTCTCTTTCCAAAACAATGACAGTCCCCTCAAGCTGCACATATCTTTAGGCCATACTATGGTATCAAACACAGGCACATATTATTACTTTGTCAGAGGAAAATATCAAAATATTTATGTGTATTTCTAGAGACATCTATTTTTGAGAGGGTATATTGGTTTTGGATTAAAAAGGAATGTTCATCACTATAGTCAGATTGTATTTGGATACCTTCCTTCACAGTATTTCACTACTTGCATTGAGTACATGGGCCATATAAAAGCAGAATTTTACGTATGTACAATTCTGAAAAAATCTACATCAATGACCAAAAATTCCATTCAGATTATTTGTTTTTTTCCTTCTACGTTTACTTTCATATTCAGTTACACTTCCTGGTTCTGTTGCATACTGGAAGTGCTAAAATGAGGCAAGAAGGGCAAGTTCTAGCTTTACAGGAAACATATTCAAAAGCACCTGCAAGAAGAAAAAAATAAGGCCATTGTGAAATTCTTAATCCAGTTGTGCAATCTGAAAATTTTTCAGCTAAATAGATAAAATGCTTTTGAGACAGGTGAATAGCCCTAATTTTGAGTACAGAGTGGGCTATAGCATAAAAAATTTAGTTTAAACTTGCCTATGTGCTTCACTGTACTCACAATGGGAACAATCTATAGTTTGGTTTCATTTAATGGAGATATTTAGAGGGAGAATTCTTCAGACCAAGGGGACTAGTAACATATCAGTGATTTCCATGGCCCATTTTGTTCTTTCATATCTCTCAGGAGTGGACTAGTACTCTGGGTTCAATGATTTAGTTCCTGTGATTTATTTCTAACATTTCAGATGATCAAATGAATACAACAGAATCAACTCTTTCCTTTAAAAAATATATATTCTTTAAAATTCATATCATAAAAACTTACAAACTCATTGTGTTTTCCAGTGTTCAAAGGACTAGCAGAGCTTCCTTGGACTCTGGACCTAAATATTTATTGAAATAACAAAGATCCAGTATATTATATTTTTTGTACGTAATTAGACTGGCATTACAGGAAGAGAAAGTGCTATTATCTGGAAATAAAGCATTTTCAATTTAAAGCAGAATAATCAATAATATTTTATTTTTTTACCCTGCACAAAGCAGCACATAAACAGCTCTCTTAATTGTAGCAATCTGTCCCTCAACTCCTGATTTTAGAAGATTGCATTCTGCTCAGGAATGCTATCTTTCCATTCTAACGGCTATAGCATTTTGCATGGGAGGTGCATCTTGGATCTTCTGGTTTTTCTTCTTTGGAAATTACAATCCTTGATTACAAATATCTGGGTGATTTTTATGTTTTCCCAAAGAACATATTAGCTTGTTATACATATATAGGTTTTTATAAAAAGTCAAATGTAATCAAAAGAATTGAGTGTTTATTTGATAGTTCCATAAACAACAAAATTTGTATTTCAAATATGATTATAAAGATAGGCTGCACTGGTTAGGAATTTTGACAGCTTGACACAGATAGAGTCATTTGGGATGAGGAAGGGAACCTTGAATAAAGTATTGCTTGTCTGTAAAGTCTATGGAGAATCTTCTTGATTAATGATGATGAGAGGTGGTCTTGGTTGTATAAGAAAGCAGGCTGAGCAAGCCATAGGGAGCAAACCAGTAAGCAGCATCCCTCCATGGCCTCTGTTTCAATTCTTAACAGCAGGTTCCTGCCTTGATTTCCTGTCCTGATTTCTCTCAGTGAAAGACTGTTACCTAGAAGTTGTAAGATATAATAAACTTTTTCCTCTTCCAAGATGCCTTTAGTTACAATGTTTATCATACAAATAGAAAACAAGCTAAAACACAGAAGGTTATCACTGAACACTTCATTTTTTCAGTTAGTATTAGATAGCATGAGCACTAGCAGTTTGTCTCATATTCTTGACCTTTAAACACATATATAACCTTTCAAGGAGAGTCACAGTGCATAGACATAAGGATGATGTCTGTTGTGGTTCTTTTCTGTCATTACCTCTTAAAAACAGCAACAAATAAGAGTATTATATTAGCAAACTGGGGCATTAATTTGATACATATACATATTCACGTGACTTCCAGATCTCCAAGTAATCAGAAGCAGGGGACACTAGTTTAGTGTTATAATTAAAATTGTAAATGCTGTATCATATTTATAACTGCATGTACATGTTTTTATAACATTAGCCTGAAAACACATCCAAATATTGATATTGTTAAGTACTGGCTGACAAAGTTATAAATAATTTGATGCTCAACCTACAATATATATTATTGCACAATATTTTATAAGCTCTAATAGGCTAATGGAGTCAGAAGAAAACAAAGGTTAAGTAAAATAGAATTAACATTTGCTTTTTTTATACATATAAATTAATACATATCTCAACCTTATCACAGATGTTTCTTTCTGCAGTACATGGTCATTAACATAGAGACCTTAGCTACAGAGAATAAGCAACTGCAGAATACTTTGCCCTACAGAATATCTATATTACACCCACTCCTCCCAAGACAAGGGATCATTTTAGAAGAGGGAACAGAAATATAACAGGAGACAGTGGGTATGTGCAAGAAAATTGTGTCTTCTGGATACAGTAGGGAAGGTGTACATATGAATTCATAGCATTTGTAACAGCATGCACATGACCTGTACATACTCATGACAGATAAAAAAAATCTTGCTATAAAATGGGAGGTGGGCATAAAGTCTCTCTTCCACCTAGCTAAGGAGCTTTTGACATTTGGAGTTGTTGCGAGAACATTTTTTTTAAGGTGTGAATTCTGGTAGGTCAACCAATGGAAGGCCACACATCCAAGTGTGGCATTGCAGAAAAAGTTGTTCTTGATGGGTTTAAAACACAAATCAAAAGAAAAACGAAGACACCAAGTTGGGTGAGAAGGAATGCAGGGAGTGTATGACGGAGGAGTTCGGGGCTGGATGGGTAAATATGATCAAAATACATTAGATGAGCTAATAAAAGCCAAGGGAGAAAATGAAGACTCAGATTACTAAGTTGTTTGCTCAAAGTGTGGATATGCATGTAAAAAACAGGATATTCAAGGAGACAAGATGAAGAACATAGTAAATAAGCAGAGGACATACTTTGGAAAGAGGCAAATCTCTGAGAAATCCAGGACTTATGAAGAATAATTTCATCAGTAGATTATGCAGGTTAACAGCACATGTCTCTTGGTTTCCCTCTGTGTGCATGTATCCTATGGTTATTAAGAATAGTATTATTTTTATTTTATGTCTATCAGTGTTTATCTGTACCACTTGCATGCATGATTATTGAAGACATAAGTGGACATCTCATGTCCTGAAACTGGCATTCACAGGTGATTGTGAACCACTATGTGGTTACTAGGAACTGAATAAGAGTCTTCTATAAGAGCAATAAGTACTCTTAACTGTAGATTTGTCTGTGTACCCCCATTACTAATACTTTAAAATAAAATTAATTTTGCTGCAAAATGTAATTTAAAAATTTGTTTTAAAATCTATGAGAGAAGTTTCTGTATATGCATAGGCTGTGTGAACATGTGTATGCATATGTGTGTGTGTGTGTGTGTGTGTGTGTGTGTGTGTGTGTGTGGTGTATTGGAGTATATAAGCCATAAGTCAATAGCCAATGTTGAGTGTCTTTATATATCATTTTATTTTATGAGAAAGAATATGTCATTGAACCTGAAACCAACAAATTGGCAAGACTAGCCTCTAAAATACTGTTTTAAATTTTGATTTAATGTCTTAAGGATGTTGCCCCAAAGTATGACACTATGGCCTTATATATGGTTAGCCATATTCATGGTTAAAGAACTCCTTAGTGAAGAAGATTCAAATAATTTGGGCCAAATTTATTTGTCCCAAAACAGACAAGCCTTTTGCCATTCTCCTAGTGAGACAACCTTTAGAGCCTGCTTTTATCCCATAATAAATTTCATTAATAAAAACCCATTTCCATTCACCTCAGATGCATGAATGCTTCCTGTATCTTTCCAGGACAGGGGTTCTTTCTCTTGACCCTGCATTTAAGCATCCTGTTTGTTCTCATTTGAATGCTTCTTTTTGACACATTGTTAGAGAAAACACACACCTTTGCTGGTCTAAGGTTTTCTTGCCTTCCTGAGGATAGTAAACTGAATTTTCATGAACAACCCATGGAACTTTTATGATCTTTTAGGCAACACTATTTGAAAACAAATGAAACAGACCTTATTTATAATTAAGAGTATTTCTGAAGCAGATAAGCAGGTCACTTTCTAATGGAGTATATACACAGTACTCCAGATTCCTTCTTAAGCATTTTATTAATATCAACTCATTTATACTTTGTAGCAGATTGTGAGTTAGATATTGATGCTCTCTACTTCAAAGAGAGGATTCATATGCAGAAAGCTACAGTAGCTTGATCAAGGTCAGACACAGGCCAAGATTTAAAACCTGACAATGTAACTCCCAGGGTTTATACTCTTTCTGAGGTCAGCAATGCATAGGGCTTCTCGAATGAGGTTCTTTGTGGCATGTGCATTCAAGGAGCTTTCTATCAATGAGATTATTTCAGAATGGTTACTGAGGTATTAGAGCTCTTATTAGTCTCTGAATCTGTAGAAGCTGAGTACAGTGGCCACAGGTTTCCGCTGATCCACAGTGCTTGTAAGAGTCACACAGTTTTATGATCTCTTCTTTCACATGGTACAAAACCCAGAACACCCTGTTCCCACTGAGCTTAGTCGCTCCCCAAGTGGAGGAGATAGCCTGTCCTCGTTAAGCTTTATGAAGCTGAGGGCTAAATGGGAGCCAGGTTGCTTGGCGACCAGGTATCCTTATATCTTCTCGTTGCCCGGGACATTTCCTGGGGCAGAGCTCAGAAGTTGAAAGTCCACAGCTTCAGGGTGACTTTTTCTCTTCCTGGGAAAATTGATTGAGAAATGGTCATGAAACATATAGGTTGTACATAAATCATGATCTCTTCAGCTTTGTTTCTTTTCTGAGATGTGTCATTTCACAATGGGAGTGTGTGAATTAATGGTTAAAAGGCTAAGTCTGGGGGTCATAATCAGAATTTGAGGCAAGCTGAGTTCAGTGCACCAAAGAACTACTGTTTTACAAATCTAGGCTAATAATTCCATTTATTACTCTGTTCCTTTTATCTGATTATTAAAGTACTTATGTTTTTGAAATATCCTATTTAAGGATTACAGAAAGAGAGTAGTGGAGAATATATGGAAGCTGCTTTTGAACAAAACTGCACCTACTAACAGGGGATTGTTAATTTGTATCCAAGCAGGGATTTATTATACAGTTGTGAATAACAATTTTAACAAGATTAAATTAAGCCACAAATTATTTGCTGTTTAATCTGCTTAAAGAAAATTAAGTCATATACTTTCTTTTGGATATATAAATCTCATAATTTAACATACAATTTTATATTTCTGAAATGTTTATTCTAGTAAATGCAAACATCTAGTCTTTGGCATAAAAGATGTTTTGCCTTAAGTAAGAGAAATTGCCGTCTTTTTAAATGGCTCCATATACCATCCTTGTTATGTTGGTGAGTAGTATATTGACATTAAAATTATGCAGGGACTCTGATCTGTCATTTGATTTTAAACACATGCAGGAATTAACCAATCAAGCTGCATGTTAACAAGATTCATCCACAATTCTTATCTATATATTTGCTTCTTTCTTTCTTTCTTTTCATTCAAGGAAGTTTTTTTTCTATTGTCAAAATAAAAAAAAAAACGTAAGAAAATTCTTCTAAGCAAATACCTAAGAATTTTTTATATAATTTTCCATTAAAATTTTATAGCAAAGAAGCTTAATAATTCAAGCTTGAAAAAATAGACAAAAAGAGAATAGCTGGAACAATGATGTTGGTTTGGGGTGGGTTACATTGTTCTTAGAATTTCTACCACCCTCCACTATTACTTTTAAATATGCTACACATATGGGGGAAATTTTTCATAAGGAATGACTGTCTCTTAATAGAAACAGAAATGCTTATGCAGTATCAGGAAAAAGTGAACAGAACAGTATAGAATTGTCTGATGCAGATTTGAAGAACAATGACATGGTGATACTGACACTAATATGGTTTCTTTTTATTAGTGACACTTTAGACACTTTAGAAAGTGTCTCAGTGTAGAATGTAACCAGTTACTTCAGGGACATGCTGATAAGTGAATGTAGCTATATGAAGATTTGTGTTATTATTTACTTACTTAATTTTAGTGAATGAAAGTCTACATTAAATTCATGGGAAGGAATCTCAAGAAAGTATTATATATTTATTTAATTTGTTTTTGTGTTGAAGAGGATCACACTAAGGGCCTAGTGTAAGCTGGACAAGCACTGAGCTAAAACATGAATATGTGTGTTATTTTTATTTGATTTTTTTGTCTTTTATAAGGACTTATCTTATGTGTGAGTAATTGTTGACACTTTTGTATGTGTACCTCAGGCATGCCTGTTGCCCAGAGATCAGGAGTATGTTTCAGATCCCTTGAAATTGAAGTTGAAAATGATTGTGAGCTACTGTGTGTGTGCTCAGGTACTGTCTGCATGAATAGTAAGTGCTCCTGAGTTAATTTCTCACACAAGAAAATTTGAGTTCAGAGACATAAATAAATAAAACTTCTCACATTGGATAGTGTTGATTATGACTGAAACCATAGCACAGTCAAGAATGTTAAGCATCCTTTGATCATTGTGAAGTGTATTATATACATCAGATCTCATCCTTAAAATAACTTCATTAACCAGGGACTTTCAGTATTCTTATTTGACAGCTAAGGAGATGGTGACATTAAAAAATAAAGTCTTAGAGTTGGTCAGGTTGAATAAAAGGCTTTTCTTACTAGAAAGATATAGCAAAACATTGCAAGTTACACATCAATGCACAGATTGGGTTTGTAAAGAGTTTGCTAATGCACAGCTGTCAATCACCTCTTACTGAGTTACCACTTCACTGTCTGAGTAAATGTATATCAAACTTGGGGACAAAGGGTGAAATCTCTTGTGATACTATAAATGTGATAGTAGGAATGTGGTAATTGCTTACCCAGCAACTGATAATTGTTTTTCTGGGCTTCGTTGGCTTTTGATTTGTGTTTTCTGATCAAACTTAAAGGTCATGATTTCTACACTTTGCTTTAGACAAAACTGAAAAGTGATTTAGGTCACAATCTTCAAGTTAGCAATTAAATTATTTTTAATGGCTACATAATTTACATGAACACTTCCCAACGATTATTCCAGATTGCACAATTCCAGATTGTAACTCAAATTATAGAAGCCCAGCCTTTGAGTCAATCCGTAATGCAAAGCAGTATGGAAAAAATTTCAAAAACCTAAAAATAAACTACTGTATGACCTATTTATACTATTCCAGAGTATGCCACCAAAGAACATTAAGTCAACATAACACAGAGACACTTAAACATCCATGTTTATTATAGAACTTGTCACAAATGCCATTATGAAATTGGCCTCAGTGCCCATCAACATAGGAATTGGTAAAGAATGTATGATATATGTATATATGATATAAGCATACTTATATGATATATATGACATATACGTACAATAGTATATGTTTGTGTGCAATGCATTTTATTCTCTCATAACGATCAACTATGGCATTTTCAGTCCAATAGATTCAACTGTAGAAGATTGTGCTAAACAAATTATCTCAGACACAGGAAGAAAAACTTGTTACTTGTATAGATCCTAATATATAAGAATGTGTATATGTAAAATGAAAGTACAAGTAAAATTGTAAGATTTTTTTGGAAGAAGGAGGAAACTGCTCTGAAAGGGTGAGAAGGGAAGATGTGAGGTGAATGTGGTCAAAATGCAAGATGCAGATATATAAAAAATACTTTATGAAATTCTTCATTAGTTATCCATAATGTGTTAATAAGTTAAGACACAAATTAAAGACTGAACAAATCCATCATGGTGGCAGATCCAATACAAAAAGCCTTAGCTTAGCTTAATTTCAGAATTTTAATCTTTCAGAATTCCATACATGTATCCAATGTATTTTGATGACATTAGGGAGGACTTCTGTGAAATGGTATCCTCTGGACCCTTCAGATTCACTGCCCCTGTGACCTCACAGAATTCCATTTCTAAGCGTCAGTTGACAAAGTCAACTATTCCTTAACTATTACACTGGATTATTCTATTTCTATGAAATAAGAAAATTCAGAATCAGTGCCTACACTGACATGCATGATCTTATCTTTGCCTCAAATTGACCCCAGATCTTGACAATTACAGCATTTCGCTATTGCAGCAATAACCACAAAGGGTATTTGATAATGTCAAGGTTTCTAGAGCTGTGTGGTTTACAAAAGCATGATCCTTCTCTCCTTAGAAGGCTTTATTTAAATTGTTCATAGCTTCTTGCCTATGTAATAGTTTTTGTATTTGTGTATATGTGTATATTTTAGCTTATTTATAATTTATACTTCTTTTATTTTTGTATGTATGTAGAACACTCTTGCAAGAGTGCTTATGTGTGTACAGGGTAGATATTGTATATACAAGTACATGTGCATATGTATAGGTTTGCCAGAGGATAACTTCAACATCTTTCCCCAGGATCCATCATTTAACAACAAAACAAAACAAAACAAAACAGTGTTTTTTATTGGACATATGAGTAGGCTAGACTGGCTGGCTACTGGACTCCTGGGATCCAGATGTCTCTGCTTTTCCAGGATGGGGATTTTAAGCTTATCACATTGAACATTTTTAACCTAGATTTTGGAGATCAGAACTTGGATCCTCACACTTGCAAGGTAAATATTTTGCCATTAAGCCATGTCTCTAGCCCCTCTATGTGTATATTAAAAGATGCATTTCCTGTTACTTTTATTATCACATAAGATTGTTAAGGATAGAACTCATTGCTTAGTATATAGTTCTTTATACCATATACTATGGCATAGTTCTATATAAGTAAACTCTCAGAACTTTCAGAATACATAAAAAATTAGGATTATTAGATTTTTGACTAACAATTTAGATTTTAGTATTAAAACAAACTATTATTTCAAAGTTTTGAAAGTCTTATTATTTTTGCAAATGTAGTTTAAATTTACATTTGCCCCATAGGTGCCATTTGTATGTGTTTATTTTCTATAAACTCATTTCTAATGGTCCCAGAGTAATGGCTGCTTAAAAGAAACATGGTAAGAATCCCCTTTATACTACAACATTGGTTGTGAACTTGATTTATTTTATGGCTAGTACATCTTTATTATAGTAGACTGATTTTTTGTTATAAATTTCTAAAAATACTGTTTGCAAAGTGACATGAGACTTCTGGATTGTAGATTAGTTGACTTGGATGCTGTTCTGATAATATGTAACACTCTGTGCTGGTAGTGTGGGGTCATTTTCCATGCCATCTAGTAGAAATGATTTTCATTATGATTACTTCATGTTATCTCAAGATCTTTCCTCACATAAAACAGTATAGCAACTTTTTAAAACAGAGATGCCTATTTAAAAAGTATCATATTTTCTTCCTATGGTGACATTGTTTTTACATGTGTCTTCATCACTCAGACACTATCCACATTTTCCCATGTTTTCTCACAATATTTATAATTTCCCATATCTACAAAGTCAGCATTTATAATACATACAAGGGAAAGAGTGAGCATACTTGTATTCATTTCAGCGTTTGGCTAGGGAATAAAAGAGCTTTAGGCTTCGATGACCATAATATCCAACTTTTCTAACAAGGTGAAGATGTTAAGAGTTAAGTTTCAGTTTAAGCTGTTACATGTAAGGGGACAGAGAATACTTAGCCTCCCAACTTTCTTATTGATCTGGCATTAGTAAATCTCAGAATTAATAATGACAGATGATTTGCAACCCACCTAGGTAAGTGTCTTCCCTAGGAAAGGGTATATAGTGCCCTAGGAGATTTACTAAAGTCAGTACATTAATGAAAACTGGTAAACGAACTCCCAACATATGCTATGACTGATTACTGATTACTTTAACTTAACATGAGATCTCCTTCTCGGGTTTGAAAGGAGATGAGACTTGCTAAGTTTGAAAAAATTAATGAGTTGCTCACATGTATGCTCATATAGACAGTACTAAGTGAATTTAGTGGATTATGAAAAAATAAAATTGGAAGGGAGGAACAAAAATATTGAGAGGGGATGGGGGCTAGAAGGAGGAAGTGCAGGATGGATATGACTAAACTATACTGTATACATCTATGAGATTAAAATTTATTTTATTGAATAAAGACGCATTTCACCCTAACACCTGGACAACATGTGAGCACACATGCACACACACACACATGGACACACACACAAACAGCATCTAAGAAATGAAAACAAGCATGAGAACACCTATATTGTGATAATCACTTATTTTCTGAAATACTCAGATTTAAATTTTACTAAGATATTCAAAGTTTTGGGTTTGGCTTTTAAGCAAACACTATTGTTCACTACTTGGTTCTCAAAATATCGTGGTGGATACTTAATTTGTCCTGAACAAATTCTTCATTTCTGAAGGTCACGAGATAAAGAATTTCTTAAGAAAGCCACTTATGTTTAGAAAGTGGTCGCCTGTGCCAATTCGTAGAAGTGTATTTCCCACTTTCTTTTCTATCAAGTTTAAAGTGGCTGGGTTTATGTTGAGGTCTTTGATCCACTTGTATTTGAGTTTTGTGCAGGGTGACAGGCTTGGATCTATTTGTATTTTTCTACACACTAGAATCCAGCTATGCCAACACAATTTGTTAAATATACTATCCTTTTTCCATTGGATATTTTGGGACTCTTTGTCGAAGATCAGGTGTTCATAGGTTTTTGGGTTAATGTCTGGATCCTCAATTCTATTCCATTGACCACAAGTCTGTTTTTATGCCAGTACCACCACTTCCTAAATATAACACCAGTGGCACAGACACTAAGATCAACAATCAATAAGTGGGATCTCCTGAAGCTAAGAAGCTTCTGTAAAGCCAAGGACACTGTCAATAGGACAAAACAATAGCCTACAGAATGGGAAAAGATTTTCACCAACCCTACAAGTGATAGAGGACTGATCTCTAAGATATATAAAGAACTCAAGAATCTAGAGCCCAAAACCTTGAATAACCCAGTCAAAAAATGGGGTACAAATCTAAAAAGTGTGACTTCTTTGTTCATAATAATAATAATAATAATAATAATAATAATAATAATAAAAAGAAAATGTATTTGCATTGCCCACACCTCAGGCACCCTGTAACTCCATCTCCAGTGGATCTAGTGTCCTCTAATCACCTCCATGGGCACACATATGTCATATGCACACACAGAAATACACATTTGAACATCATACTTTTTGTTAAAAAAAAAAAACTTCTTTAAAAATAGCTTTTATACCAAAGAAAAGAGTGAATAATTTTCACTGTCACAGGTAAATAGATGTGTTTTATCTATACATTTATAATAAATGCAATTAAATGCCACAGAAACATATGTCTCTTACTTCCTTGATATCATCAGACATATAACATAGCAATGGTTCTAAATAATTTCAAGGTTCACCTGGAAAACTGTTTCCTTTGTTCTATCTGTTTGACTGAGTCCCTTTTCTCAGTTTGAAGTATTCTCCTAATGTGTGAATCCACCAGGTAACGTGTGTTAGGTTACTTTCTCAATATTTCTGGACAGTCTGTCCTGACTTCAGGACAGCACAGTGTTCTTTTGAATGACAAGCTTCTCCCCATGCTCGTGTCCCGCATGTGACACTCTATCCCTGGGGATTACATCGCAGGCATATGTCTATGATATATTTATGCCGATATCAACGTTTCCTTCAGAAGTGTCCAACAATAATTCTGTTTCACTCTAACAAATAAAAGTACATTGATAAGAAAGTGGTGAAAGGTGGTTTTAGTACAAACAGGTAGTTATCTGAGGTACTGTATTCTTTTGATATTCCTCTTTGAAAAATATACCCAGAAAATAAACTTCCTCACCCTCTTTCCCACTCTGTTCCTCCCTCCCCTCTACTCTCCTGTTCCCCCTCCTCTTCTGAAAAATTCACTGTGTCTTCAATGTTTTCCTTTTTTTATGTTGTCCAAGAGATATAGTAATATACCAAAAAGTAAAACTTCTCATTTCCATTTAACTTGGTCTGTTTTCAATGGATTTCTTTCAGTATTAGAATAAAAAGAAGCACACTTGTTGCAGGGATGTTTCTAGGTTATGCATCAACAAATATAATATCAATAACTCCACTCAATAGAAACTGTATTTGGTTGCCACAGATTAAAAACTAGATAATCCCTATAAACAACTATAATTGGGCATTAACTATAATTTACATTTGACAGAAAAATACATGTTACTTTCTTGGTAGGTATGTTATTTTAGATTAATCCATTAAAACACACACTTATTTCTTTTTTTTTTCTTTTTTTTTGTTTTTTTTTTATTTCTTATGTTTTATTTTGATGTATTCCAAATAATGCAAACAAATTTATTTCATATTCACATTATTCATGTTAACTAAATTCATAGGGCTATCCTCCTTATAATTATAACAAGTGCAACAAAATAAGTTATTTCTGTTAAGTAAATATGAAAGATCTTATTCAGAAGTTAAAATGTTAATATATATGTGGTACAGTG